>JAMKCH010049097.1:0-11229 GCA_023653785.1 Ophioderma brevispina | reverse complement strand
AGTTTCAAAACAATTCTATAACTTTCTTTATTCAAAGTCAAATTGGTAGTTTCAATTTTGCTGAACCTGAAGAATTTGGTTAATTTGGAATATATTGTGACTGAACTCTTACCATCAGTCCATCTAATTTTTAAGCTATTGACAATTAAATTTACATATTCCTTTGCTATGATTGTTAACTCTGTACCCTTTGACTCCCATATAGCAAAGGAATGTAAGTCCAAGTACAAAATTACAAGATATATCCTTTTGCCCGATTGTGAGAGTCATTGAAAGCCAAGCAAACCTTTTGCTAAAGGATGCATATTGTCAGTAATCCAAGTATAAGTTGTCCCTTATACCACATAAGCTACAGGGCTGACATAAATGTATGTAAAACCCAGTGGTTGTTTTTGTAGTATATTTCTATCTTCAATACATTTGTTATGTATGTGTGTGTTTGTGTATAGTGTCCCAAGTGCAGTGAAGTTGTGTTTATCATTCAGTTACTGCGCTCTAAACAGTACATCTGGGGTGACACGGCAAGTACTGAATATCTTTGCTAGCCCTCTATGTTGCTATTATGCTTAATGTTTGCAGTCACGCATTGCTCATGTCGGGTTTCTGTATTATTATTATTATACCAATCACCGATTAATTGCTTCTTTTTGTGTTAAAGGAATGTACCTGTTAATAATGTTCCTAATTATGGCAGTTGTTTTTGATATTTTAGAATTGGGGTTACCACAAGCAACACTGCAAAACTAAAAAAAAGAGACATGAAACTTCTCCAATTTTCAGCTGAATTCCTCTTTTTTTTGTTGCCCAAATTTATGCATTTTCTTTTATATTCAGCCCTTTTTAAGCTGTTTTACCCAAATTTCATGCTGTTTTTCAGTTCTTTGAGCATTTTCTCTTTTTACACTATGAGGCAGTTTCAGGTCTGAAAAAAAAAGGATTTTGAACATTACTGATTGAATGAACTACTTTAAACAAATTCAAATAAGTATAGAACAGCGCGGTTCCGCTTCGCAAGTTGCAGGCCTTGTTCATATGCAAGGTCATGTAGCGTTATAAACGAAAAAACAGTAATAAATAGTAATCAATTTTGGCACAAACTACGTACATAATACATACTTTGCAATCTTAGTGGTAACCCAGATTCTATGAACCTGTAACTCCCCCGCTTATTGTTACCCATATTAGCCGTTATACATGTATATGGAGCATGTTGTATATTCTCTGTTACATGTTCACCAACTGTTTATGTGCTAAGGCAGGACAATTGAGTAAAACAGCACAGAATTTTTACCAATTCGTTTTATTTCAATATGGTAAAAAGCTGAATGCATGAGAGTGGGAAGGCATTACTAAAAGTAAAATAATTCCACAATCACAAGCATGTTCATTTCAGTCAAACACTCGATAGTTTAGGTCACAAGGTTAAAAAAATGGAAACAAGGCTTTACGGTTAGTTGTATGGCTTTTATGTAAATTCTTTGCCCTAAATCAATGGTGTGAAGGTTGATTCATTGAATGCTTCACATACTTCTCATTTCATTTCAAAACATCATCTCGTTCCCGGGTTGCCTACCACGGATTCTTACCAAAAATTCTAAAACAATCTATTCCTTGGCTGCTCATGAAATCCCCCAAATCCCTTCCTTGCCTCTCCCATCATAATATACAAGCATGTTCTGTACTAACAGTATCAGACAGTCGTCGTTAGCTAATAGCCTTTTTTTTCACTAAGCCAAAATCGGCAGAGGGCAGCTGGAGAGGTCAAGGTCAAGGTTGGCTTAAAACAGCAATGATGGAAACCAACTAGAAGATCTCTTGAGAGCCTGACGCAACCAGAAAGGAGAGACGAACAGGGAGGATAGACACACCACAAACCAATGGTATAAAGAGGAGGAGGTGTCGACAGTGAAGCGCAGGATGCCGACGATTTAATAGCAAGATTGAAAGCGTTATAGCATTAAAAGGGCTACATCAAAGCCTGAACTGAGAGGGAGACATTTGTACTTCATTGAAAGGGTAGGTTTAATGCAAACAGCTTCTCAAAGCAAAGGGTTGAGTGTGGGTTCCATGTAATCTCCACTCAAGTTTGGTTACCCCCCCCCCCCCACCACACACACAATACTGCATTCTTGCATGCTTTTCTTACATTGATTGATGGTTGATTGTGGGAGATATTCAGTTAAGAACCAAAGTAATAGACTTTGTAAAATATTTCAGCTCAGTCCTCTTAAACCCAATGCACAATTTTACCATTTACTGCTGATTGGTCCAATAATGATATAGCCATCATTCAAACCAATTGGTTCATGGGGCTTATTAGAGGTTTTATGATAGAGATGCTAAAGTAGCATGGGGCTTGGGATGCCCATTCACCCACACATACCTCACAATATACACTATTTAATTTGCTCATCTTTTTTTCCTATGTCCCCGCCAAAAAAATGGAATTTTGGTGTGAGAATTTGTGATCGCTTTGATAAAAAACCCCTGTTGGGGTGACCACCCTTGGGCGGTTTTGAGACTGTCTGCCTACTGGTTTCACTTGCCAATTTGTCTAAGCTACCTGGATCAGCCATTGGGCAGCAAATGAATGTGCACATGCAATTTCCAAATGAAACACCCTTGTAATGTACACAGTCCATTACTGTCCCTGGCAGTCCCAGGTGACTCGAAAAGAACTACTGAGCTGACAGGTAGGTAGTCTGAAACTGAGCAAGTGACGACCATTCGACGAGGTTTTCAGGATAGTTTTACATTTCGTCTGAACACCAACAACAAAAATAACCCCATTGCCAATAGGAACTGCGATTTGAACACACGGCTCAAAATCAACTGAAATTTTGAAAAAGAGCTTAAATTTGAGGGTATCTACGGACCATAAAAATCGTTAATTTGTTGAAATTTTTTTAAAAAATGGCCTGTTTCAATGAGAAAACCCCTGGATATTTTATATTCTGACAAATCACAGGGATAAACTGTCATTTTGTAAAGTCTACTTGTCTTAGTCAAGCTGTTTGCATGATCATTATCTTGAAATGACAAATAGTCCCCCTACAGTTCTTGCTTTTGAAGACCATACGAACATACATGTACTCTTACAGCTATATAAATAGAATATTTTTTTTAAAATTAGTTTCAAAAATTTTATAGTGAAAGTTTTAAAAAGTACATAAATATCTCAAATCTATTTTTAGTGTTTTAGAAAATATTCATGACTATTTGTGAATTACTGATTTGCATATTATTACCCACTATTGATTGTATTGTGTAAGATAATGGCAGAAGAAATCACCTCTAAAATGGTTTGATATTATTATGATCATAGTCAAAAGGGTGTATTCGCATATTTGAGTTTACTAATCTATATGGTTTTCTGCTATGTCTAGTTTTCCTATGACCTTCACAGTTTAACATGTGAAGAAATCATAACAAAGACATCCATCTGTGTAATGACCATTCTCATTATGGCTTAGAGACTTAAGGCTGGTATATGAAAGGGAGTCTAAATTTAGACATGGGTTAAACAAGTGCGCATAAATGGTGGACCTTTTTCCTTTAAAAATACTGTGAAAATTAAATGTAACAAGGTGATAAAACTTCCTCATGGATGGGCGTTCTGGCTCCTCCATGAGGAATTTCTCTGCCAGTTACAGCACATAGTAGAGTATGTTGGAAGGAAAAGTCCACTAATAGGAATAGTAGGACTAAACCCTGGTTTAAACCCGGGTCTAAAGTTACTCCATTTCAGAATACAGCCATATTATTATCAAAGGAGAGTGCACTTGCATGTGATGCATAATGCCTTTTGCCTAAGAGTGCAGTGACAACTTTGCATGATCTGTCAAGGATTTTGGAGCCTTGGGTGCTTTCCAGATCTTTGGTTGGAGTACTCTGCTGATCCAAGTTTTTGGTTATTGGATTGTTGCACTTTTAGTAATACAGGGATTTCATAATATTCTATCGGTGACCTAAAAGAAATACAAACCATGGAGTATGGCAAATTGTTATTGGTTTTAATCTTTTGGTCACCACCTGTGGTGTGACCGGAAAGTATACAATTAAAGAATAACCTGCAGGTGTGGGAAGCAAGTGGAAAAAACAGAGTACCTGGCGAAATCTGTTTGAAGCGAGAGGACTTGAAATCAGTGGAGTAGCAGCTTTTTCAGGGGGGGGGGGGCAAAGGGGGGCACATGTATTTTCAGTGGGGCAAACACATATTAAATTGTTAGTTAGTATTATGGCTATGTAAATCACTAATTTTGCAGGGGGGGCAAGAGGGGGCAAGATTCCCCCAGGGGGCAGCTGCCCCCCCCCCTTGGCTAAGCCACTGCTTGAAACCATTGGCACACAAACGCCACTTGCCCATGTGACTAAAGCTGAGACCTCAGGGAAGATTTGCTTTAGCACTTGCTCACCACCCAAGATATTGTTTTGAACCAATCCCAAATAATGCATTGCAATGTGCCTACATTATACTTTACAAAATGCATATCAGTACTTATAGGGATAAAAAGTGTTCAGGAAGAACCATAAGACATTTCATGATATGCTAAAAAATAACCTAAGTACTAATGGTTTCGGGCTACAATGAGTGTAAAAGTCAAGGTTTTAATGTGTAAGATAGGATTTTTGTGGGATCGCATGATCTTATTGAGGTGATATTCCCAAAACTTTGGGGAATGGACGTGAGCACCCTTTCACTGTCCCCAAACTGAAATTAAATGTTCCAACAAGATATTGATTTTGGGCAGAAAGAGCCCCACTGTAAATAATTGACACCCACAAAACGGCAAAAACTATAAATTCAATAAATTTATTAAAAATATAAAATGGATAAAAATAAAATTTTCGTCGCCAATTTTTTCTTCTTTCTGTCCATGTTAGGGGGTCACAATATTACCTCATTCTAGGAACGACGGAAAAGCAACCATATCAAATAGAGAATGGAAATTTTTGACATTTGTTTGAGTGTGTGATTGTCAACTTTGAGGTGCTTTGAAAGCAAGATGTGTGTGTTGTTTTTGATTTGACAAGACCCCTGGTGTACAGGGGTCAAGGAGAGTGCCAATGGGATGTGTAACTATCGCACTTGTCCATTTTTTCCAGTGGTATTTTTGATAGAGTGGACAGGAAGTTGAAAATATCATGACCCAAATTGTTTCACTTCATAAGGCAATTTTCCCACTTTTAAAATCTTTCACACAGGAATGGCAATATCTGTAATGACAAACTTACATTGTATTGTCGCTTTTCAATACAGCATATATACAAATTTTACTTCAATCATATTGAAACCAGACTGGGTTGGTTTATTGTTGTAATTAATATTAGATAGGAGGGCTTACTGTAACTAACTGATCTATCTAGCCATTAAACTGGTGTTATTTACCTGTAGGGAGAGTTTGATGCACTGTTCTTAATGATTTATGAATCCACCAAGTGGTTTACAAGAACACAGTCAGATTCCTCTCATAGTTGGTGACAACAGAGTCCAACATATAGACATGAAACACCAAGGTACCCAAGTAAACCCACCCCCCCCCCCCCCCCCCCCTGCTTTACCCGGCAGTAAGTAGACATGAGAGAAATGGTGCAAAAACATATCTGATATGACTGGAGACAATGTGCACCCCCCCCTACTATTTTCCACAAGAACTAGGTCAAGGGAAAATAGTAGGCTGCAATCTCCATATCCCAAAAGGAGATTTTTGTACTGTACCTGTACATAAAACGATCAGTCAATATTAACTAGACCATACAAACATATTCCAGGGGAACAACTATTTGCATCTGAGCTTTCTCCCAAATTATTGTTCCAGTGAGTGCAGCATATAGTATTTGTTTCTTTTTGGGTATTAACATATCTATATCAATAATAAGTTATTGCTCCAGTGCATTTTCACCAACTGGCGGACCACACAAATTATTCCATTCTAATAAAAGACTCCTCCAGAAAAAAAACCATGCATACATCCAGTATCACAGCATCTAGATCATGAGGAGGATAACTTAGGCTTGGGTTTAAAACTAGGGTTAATACTGATGTACCTTCTTTTCTTTCAACATACTCTGAAATTTTTTTATATCTTTAAAAAATGCTCATGTATGGGGTGGAACGGACCACCCACAGGAATTTCTCCATGTACATTACACTTTAAGTATGTTGAAAGGGAAAAAATAAGTCGCATGTGAAGGCTACTCTGGTTTAACCTTGGTCTAACGTTAGAATTTTTGAGGTCCAACCTAACATAACAAAAAATTCATGATGTATTCAGCACATATCGTCAGGTGCGTGCAACAAGGTATAAATGCATAGCTGCCTTTATCAGAAATTCGCAACAAAAACATCAAGAGCCAAAGTCAGTGGCTTTGGAAATGTTTATTTTACAGTTGCTGAAAAACCATAAACATGTTTTTAATTTTCTTGAAAAACCCTTTCAAGAGACCGTGACTCAGAGGCAAGTAAATTGAGTTATCCTATTCATGGCAGCATGCAGAGGATCATGTGGCAGCTTTGTACTTAAGACAATGTGAAGCACATTGACAATATGTAATCTGTTATGGAAATTGGTGGCAATACTAACAGGAATGCATCTCGGCATCCTTGAGCCAATATTCGATAGTATTGGTTGTCACACCCCTCTAGCCTGTTGACCTGTGTAAATGTTGATTGGGTTATGAACTGGAGGGGGAAATCTGGCCTGTGGAGGTATATGGTTTATTCTTTTCCATAGTTGTCTCAGTAGCTGCATTTTTGAAATGCATTCACAGGCTTACTTTTTTTGAGAAACACAAAGCCCAGGGATTAACGCTTTATTTGTTATTATGTATGATGACATGACGGATAAAGCATGTAAACAATGGGAGTTTCATTAAGAAAATACCAGTTAGCCCATAACCTCACCTATCCACGCCATTTCAAGATTCTATTTGGTAATAGTTCAACTGTACCATACTTAGTTTATGTTCATATTAGTGTATTATACTTGAGATTAACCGTATGAGATAATGTACTCTTGTTGATAAGATAATATTGTTTCCTGCTTATTTGCTGCGGGATTGTAAGAAAATGCATGTTTGCTTGTGTTAGTGATGTCAAGTGTGTTTAGTTTTAATTGAGAAATGTCATGTTGACATTTGCTAACTAAACAAAGCAAGCATATGAGGAGTCTTTGGGATTGTGTTTATATCTGGTCGACATGGGGGAAGCAAATGCTGCTTTTAATGGCTGAATGAAACTTGGTTGTTTGTGACTACGACCAGTTGTTGGTTATTATTGGAAGTTAAAGGTTGCTTGTTTCGATTTATGTTATTGTGTTTCTCTACTTGATATGAGAGCCTGGCACTTGCAATATACCCGTCAAGATACCGTGGGAAACTAACTTGCAGTTTTGATGGTAGAGGCTTAAATGCATATTGCAAACCCCTTATCGATATCTGCTATTAGATGGTCTCCATTAAAACGGTGGGTTTTGTGTCGCCTGCCTTAAGGCAATAGGGATAACTTTGTCCACTGTAGTTGATGTCTGTTGAGTGTTGTTGTCTGTTGTTGTCTGTTGTGAATGTCTGTTGTTGTGAAAAAGGTACATTTGCATGTAATATCTACATAGTTTGATGGATTTAAACCACAACTGGATCACAGGTACAAAAATGCCATCCCCATTTGTTGATGAGTCAAAGGTCACATTACCAAGGTCAAAGGTCATGTGAGGTCAAGTGTAAAATAGGATGAAAAGTAAAATTGACTTGCAAAGTGAAGTCAATGGGAACCCAAACTCTGATTCATAGGTGTAACATGGGTCCTCATTTGTTGATGAGGTCAAAGGTGCAAGTTGTAAAAATAGGTGAAAAAGTAAAATTGAACCTTCCTTTGAAAAGTTGAAGTTGAGTTGGAACCAACTTAGTTTATGGAGTTTACCTGAAACACCCTCATTTGTTATGAGGTCAAAGGTATATCAAGGTCCAAAGGTCATGTGAGGGCCCATCATTCACAAAACCGCGACGGAGGCGACACAAGCGGTCGGGGACCGATGTATTTTTTGTTTATATCTTGGAATGGAAATGGATTTGGAGGCTCAAATTTCAAGACGACAATGAGAAAAATCGGCGATCATTCTGTATCAAAATTGATATACTACTTCCAGGTAAATCGGGGGGTCCCAAGACGATCAGAAACACACACCTTAACAGATAAGAAAACAAAGTATCCGTGATCCATGGTGCATAATAAGGGCTCACTTTTAAATGGACATTAAGCAGCACAGGTAGCCCGCCTGCCCCGAAGAGCTTATAACACAAGAGGGCCTCTGTGAGATCACAACCCCCTCTCTGGCAAAAGTGTGTATTTGATGCTGATGCTAATCAGTAATTTGGTGTACTCTAAGTGGAGCGGGACTGAAGTGTACAAGCATTCAGAGTGGAACAAATGTACGATTTCATGTAAAGTCCTCATAATCCGACATGTAACCCGGTTGCGGCGTGCACAATCACAAGTGTATAGTGCTCAAGTCATGAAACTTTAGTTGTAGTCGGATCATGCCACATACACCTAAAACAGCTCAGATGTGCAATTCCTGTAATATTGTTTACTGTGCTTTAAGTTTGATTTAAACAAACTGGCAAAAAAATATAAAATTAACACAAACAAAGACTTCTCGAGTTATAGGATCAAAAATGGAAAAAAGAAGGTAGGGACATGATGATAATCGTATTGTGTTTCATATAATTCTTTGCCATAAGGAAAGAGTCTAAGACAAGCTTATGCCATGTGGTGTTGTTATCCATTAGGCCTGTGTGGCACTTGCTGAACTACCGAATTGGCAGATTGGGGTATAGAGGCATATTGAAAATTGGCAGGTTAATAAATGCCAAACATTTGCAAGCATTTTGGACCCTTCTTGCATAGAGTTCTATTGTTTCAATTACTAATTCTTAAAAGTAGAAGGAGCTTCTATGTGTTGTTCAATAAAAACTTATTTTTTTAGGCTGTCAAAGTTTGGCTGTTGGAACTGGAAAAGAGTGTTCAAAAGTGTTACAAAATCTTTAAAACAGTAATACGTACAAAGACACACCATATAGTAGTTTAATCAAAAAAGGGGTGGCAATACACATTTTTTGTAATTGTACATAATTGGCATGATGTAAGGTATTGGGTTCGGGATGGTCACACTCTGGACAGCCGCAAGTCTCTCCATCTCATTTTTGCAATATAACCAAAGAGAGAGAGAGAGGCATTACGCTAGCTTTGAGAGGTGGGCCGATGTGACCGTCCCAAACTTGATAGGCACCCAAATCAAACCAGGAGTGCAACACAGGAAAGGAATCTGCATATTATAAGGCTGACATATGCGAATGTTCTATTTGAAAACCATACTATCAGTGTTGTCACAGAGGAAGATGGGTTCCAAATGGCTTGGGCCCATTGGGCTATTCTGTCTGAGATCCACACTCCCTGTGAATACTTAAACCTAACTCTTTACAGGGTGGTATAAAAATGCAAATGGCATAGCCAAGAACGCTTAATTTTACTCACAAATGTTGGTGCAGGTTATATGAAATTTGCCCCATTTTAGACGTTCGAGAAAATTATGACAAGAACGACACAAACAAGCTGCAAACCCCAAACACAAAACGGTGTTGCTTGACCAAGAAGAAATAAACAGTACTTGATTTTGATTAATCAACAGTTTGCATAAATAAATATCCCAGCCATTGGGGCATTTTTGCACAGTTTCGACCATGTTTTTCTATTTCAATCAATCTGTTGGCTTCCTGAAGTGTAATTAGTATTGTATAACTGAAAAGGTCCCACCTCACCAGGTATTGCCTTTAGAGTCATGAACAAAAATCACAAAATTTTTTCATTCCACTTTTTCAAAAAAGCGCATTTCTCTTAGAAATCACTATATTGCTGTAAATGAGTATCACAATATGAGATAGAATCAGTTCCTGAAAATTTGGATCTTGTCTATAGTTTTATAAACTCAGATATTTGTAACTTTGCTAGATATCACAATTCTTACATCCTGCATCAAAACTTTTTCCAATTAACATGAGTTTGTAAGTCATGCCCCATGGGCGTGAAATGTTTTAAAAGGGGTGTTTTATTAAATAGGTAATTTTGTTCATTTCTAATTGCCATTGTAACACCTTAGCCAGCATGGTACAATCTTAATAGGACATAATGGCATGAAAAAAAATGACAAATGAAAAGGACCCTTATGAAAATCAATTCAACCGAGTTGCCAAAAACAATTTGGATGTTAAATTCTGTAAAAACAGTAAAAAACAGGAAGAGTCCAGGGGGAGGTGGCCGTTTGTGGCAATTTCGGAACAATCTTCAATCGTCAAAGGTCGAATTCCTATGCAGATTTGATGAAGCTATACTGGTATTGGTGGTGTGGCGTCAAGAGCCGTAAGGTGCAAGTGATAAAATAGTGGAGAAGAAAGTGACAAAAAAATCCAATGGTAGTAAAACAAAGTCACTGCGTGCATAGAAGGGAAAAATTAATGAAGAACTTAGGGTGCGTAAAAAAACTGTTAAAGTTGTTACAGCAGTATGGATCCCACCGATAGCCGCAATCCCCTTTGATGGCAGGCAAGGCGATTCCTGGAAGGCTGCAGATGATGGTGCAAATACTGCAGCTGCTGGTAGTTGGTTCCAAGCTTGACGGTTCGTGGGTAGGAGTATTTATATGGATCAATGGATGCTACAGGAATAGAGTACTTCAACTGGTGATCGTGTCTACCAATGAAGTGAACAGGATGAATAACAGATGGAAACTGTAGTTGACACGTTGTGATGTATTGCGAAACATGTCAATTGGTGGAGAATGGCCTGGTGTGGAGTTTAATTCCCAACACAAGTGTTAAGGAGGGGGGGGGGGGGTACACTGATGTTGTTCTACTCCCCAAAGACAAAGCGAACAGATGACTTGTGTATCTGCTCAAGCGATTACTTCATCCAAGGTGTGAGGACTCAAGATCAGACGCATTTCCAATAAGACGAAAATGGTTGGTATGCCTTGGGCTTTAACAGATTGATTACATGCTGATTAAGGTGTGACGGAGAAAGACCAAGTGAGCGACTTGCCTTTGTCTGATTTTAGGAAGGGTTTGTCCCAGCGGAGATCGTGTGTGAAAGGTTACACCAAATTAATCATGCTGGTACACCCTTCAAGAGATTCGCCCAGGATGGTATATTGGTGGTAACTTGGGTTACGCTTCCTT
>JAMKCH010049096.1:0-10595 GCA_023653785.1 Ophioderma brevispina | reverse complement strand
TTTTATTATTAATTGATTTAAACAGGGCACGCCGTTGAAATTTTCCAACCATCCAGGGTAATATTGAATTAATCGAACAATATTATTGCCGCTTGATTGAGAGTGAGTATTTTACCTCTTCTTTATATTAATATAATATGTTATAAAGAAAAAATCTTTCCCCTGTTAACTTAATTAATTTTCTTTAACATTTATATCAGACATCATCACGCAAATGCATCATGTCTCTCCCTTGCATGCCGTCCGGGAAATTCAGATCCTGTCTGCTATGGATAAAGCAACTCGAAAGTGTCACGTGCAAACTCTCTGACTATACATTTGCTTTAGAGACGATCCACTAAGAGAATCCCGTGCAGGTATTGTAGAATAAAAAATAATCTTGTACTAAGATCGTGTAGAAAGGTCCC
The DNA here is from genome assembly GCA_023653785.1 of Ophioderma brevispina. Lineage (NCBI taxonomy): Eukaryota > Metazoa > Echinodermata > Ophiuroidea > Amphilepidida > Ophiodermatidae > Ophioderma > Ophioderma brevispina. The sequence goes on along the minus strand of JAMKCH010049096.1, from coordinate 10,188 downwards.
AGACGCTCTGCGCTAGTCGTCATGTGCTCGCGAAGCACACTAAACCATAAATAAAAAACGAAAGTTTCCAAGTATTGGCACTTTATTTTGCAAAATAAATTGGTTTTCGATCGGAAACCGAGTTCCTTGGCGAGACGGCAGCAACAAAACCAAGAGCACCAGGTTTTTTCTCGTCGACAAAGACATTTTTTAAAATTTGATCGACCAAGTTTTCTTCTGATTTTTTTAATGCAATTTAAAACGCAGTTTTTTCGAATTTGAAGAACCTGTTTGCTCGAGCGAGAGACCGGTTTCACGCAAATTTGCTTCTGGAAATCAAGACATCTGATTTTTCTAAGAGAAACATGGTTTGTCCGATGGCGACGTCTAAATTTGGATTCTGGCCACCACCGCCTATGATTTTCTCATTAGTTTAATATTCCTGACCTTGCTTTCTTGATAAAAACTAAAAATAATATATGAATGTCCACATGGTACAAGGATGAGTCCAAATATTAATTTTAACACAGTGCTCTTGGGCTTACAAAAGCACTTTTAGCTCTCACATGACGGACTATTTGAATATCGCGCAAAACTTTACAGATGGATGTTGTTGGTCAAGGTGCCTTCAATCAAGAGTAAACTTTATATAATTAAACGGGCCATCACCCTTTGACCCTAAAATAGATTGTTTCTAGTCATGGCAATATTTGTTTTATTTGTCTCCTCCTACACAAATGCGTCATGGTACATGTTCCGATTCTCTGGGACCCCCTGACTTAAAGACTATCAGTGATTTGAAAATCGTTGAATTTCAGGAATAGCTTTAAAGTGCCGGATAAGTCTGTTGATTTCTCATAAGTTACCCTTTTCAGCTGTAGAATTGAAAGAAAGGGAAGTCAGCGGATGTGTTCCCAGATACGATTCTCCATTCAATTACGTGTTGTAGTAGTGTCCGTTCGGACAGTATGACTAAATCTCCGATTCTGTCCTATTAGGGCTATCTGGTCTTATCATTGCAGGTTATGTTGGGGTACCTGTACTTGTTACGTACATGCTAAAATCTGATTTTTATGATTTTTTTTCGATTGCTGATTTAGCAAATCACTGATCGTGCTTTTCAGCACGATATAAGTTTTGATATCAGAGGAAAGGCCGTTTTTTTCCTCATTGTAGCCCTACTGAAATTTTAGCCTTCAAATCCAACCTTTTAATGGTTTAACTATCAATATTTTCACAGTAGTGATGTGATTTTGTCGCAATATGCATTATCGCTCCTGCCATTAAAACCGCAAGTTTGTTTCCGACGACACTTTAGTGGTGAGTGCCTGCAAGTGCCAGGTTCTCTCCAGTAGAGATCACGATAAAAAACGAACATGCACATTAATCCTTATAAAATGGCCTTGTTTTGCCTTTTAAAAAATTATGTCGAAAAAAAAAAAAAAACAAATAAAGAAAAGAAAAAAAACTAGTGCAAGCACGTTTTCCTCTTTGCCAATTCACTACTTCATGCATATATTGTAATTTGCCTCTCTGTTTAAAGGTGGCCATGGTGACATTACAAGAAACTTACTGTGGGATGTAACACCGATGATGAGACAACGAATGCTCGAGTTTCAGGTATGGAATAATTTTCTTTTTGGATAGGCTAGTCAAACTTTTGTCATGAAATCACCTTTTTGGGGACTAAATGGGTCACAAAATTCAAAAAAGGACCATTTTAGGGGGGGGGTTAGGTCCACCTTTAACAAAAAAGGTCCACTTTTTTCGAGTCCAGCACCCCACCCCCCAAAGAAATCCTGGCTACGGCCCTGAGCTAGTAGTCCAGTTATTTTATGATTTGAACCCAAACAAATTTTGTGGGGTCACAGAAACAATTTTGGTGGTTAATACACTTGAAGTTGTCCAAAAATATTATATTAAGTTTACCAAAACTAACCTATGGAACATGTAGAAATAAGGGGGCAACCTTTGTCCGCGTATAGTCGAACTGTTCGAAACAAGATAGACCAATGAGTTGGGGCTACTCCTAAGGTTTAAAAAAGGTATAGTTGGCCCTATGTATGAGTTATAGTTTTAAGGTCACCTGGGGTAAAATTGGTCGAAGTGGTGTAAATTGTTCATTTTGTCACACTTGTAGGAAACTTTTTCACGATTTTAATCATTTTAACCATGTTAGAGATGTCTTTTAACCGCACCTTTTCTTGATCGTTCGTACTGTGCGAGAAGCGGGGGTAAACTGCAACCTACCTCACCCAATTCCAAAACGGCATCACTTCCGGTTGCTAGTCTTATTCTAATACTTAACGGTAGGAGTGCGCTTCTCTTACGCATATCGACGGTTACACACCGACTTGACACATACTAGGCCTGGTCACGATATTTAAAATCTATGCCCGTTATTGGAAATACAACTATTTTGCACGCGGGTTATCCTAACCCCGACGGATTTAAAGTAATAATTTGTTCTTAATTTATCATGATGTTACTAAGATCTTTTGAAGCAAAGGTTTTAGAGGATATTTTTTTAATGTCACTGGGACCGAGACTTGCCATGTAATGCCACTTGCATTTCCACGATACAAATTAACCGTTGGAAATCCCCATGCCTCAAATCGACTAGATCGTGTCCTACCCCCACCTGGTCAGATGCGATACCTGTTGAATACATATCCCCGGGAATTCTAACACCTGTGAGTCGACGGTCTGTTATGTAATCTTAGGAATTTGTTAACTGCCGGGGCTTGAAGAACAGACGTCTGGCTATTATGTGAGCGTCAGAGCATCTGCGGTCAGTTTGGGGGTTGGACATCTCGGTCTTTTCTGTCCAACTACCACAATTGTGAAATTTTCTGTGGTCGGCCGACATTGATATAAATTAGGAACTTTGCATGTAAACTGCATTCTTCGTTGGCGTTTTCCTTCATTTATTTCACGCCATTGTGTTCCTCCTTTCGTATGGCGATGATACAAGTAGGAACTTTCTTCACACTAGAGAAATAATTGTAAATAGATTTGTAATTTGACCGTTCTATATAGAATTATAAAGTTATGACCATTGACCTCCCACAGACCGGTAGACCTCAGTCACACTTTTGCATTCCATTATTCGAGAAGAATTAGAAAGAAGGATGGGGTTCGACTGCTACTTCAAAGATAAACTGTCCACCGCCAATTCATCTCAATCGGCTTAATCCAATCGATTGGACAAAAGACTTGCACTACTTGCTGGAGAACTTACATACACCTGTCATTAAATCCCGAACATTCCAATTACCCATTTTTTCAATGGAGTATTTGCACAGGGTCTATCCACTATGGTTGTGACCAGGACAGCGAAACGTACTCGCCTGCATCAGTTAAAAACACTTTGCACCCAAATTTTCAAAGATTTGTTACTTTGGCACTTTAGACACAAAAAGTATGTTGAGATGTATTGAAAATGCATGTTATCATCATTAATATATCATATTTCTCAGGAAATTACCGGATATTGGTAATAAGGCTCAAATAATTAACATCTTCTGGACCCCCAAACCTTGGAATCAAGATTAGCTTACCGAAAAAGGTCGATTTGCTGTTTCTTTCGTTCAAAAGCAATGATTTCTAAAATATGTTCGCGCCAACGATTAAAATAAATAACAATCAGTCAGAACAACCGCGGAGTTCATGCCAGCCGAGATCGTTAGATGAAAATTATAACTATTTTAGTGGAGGTGTCAATTATTACCTGTTGTGAAACCTTCCGAACGGCCAAGGCGGAGGAGGTGAAACATTACTTACCTGAAAGGTCCAGTCAAGTGGCCCTTGAAGTTTCTCAACTAATGAGATGGTGAATGAGGGTAATCCCGGGTAATCGGATTGCAAAAACATCGCGCCATCTCGTATGTGTTTCGACTCTTTCTCATATTTTCGGCAATGGAGGAACGAGTGACATAGATGGTGCAACCAGTATATTTTTGGCTTCTGTACCATTACACGAACAATTTTGACCACTAGTTTTTAAAATGAACGGATAATATAAATTTACTTACCCATTTGTGACCTGAAACCTATTTTGGCTCATTGAATTACAACATGCAGATAGGCAAACTATAACCTTTTTATTCCTTGAAGTTGACAAATATATTATACTTTTCCAAGTATTTTGACCCCTTTCATATTTTGAACCCCTGTAAAATAAACTTACCCCCCTAACATGCATATTCCACTCCCTGTGATTTTATACACCTTTTTTTTTTTTTTTGTTTGTTTTTTTTTTTTGATATGTTGTTTTTGAAGGTTTTTTATCTAATCGAAGGAAATGATTCTTTTTTGGCATTATTTTTGTAAGGCATCATTTAATCTTAATTTGAACTGGCCTATAGCTTGCCTCAGAATAAACGATATTCCCCCGATAAGCGTTATTTTTTTTTATTTGATAAGTCCCGCTATTTAGAAAAATTATGTTTTTGGTCCACTAGTGTTGGAATTTTGGCTTACCCAAAGATATTAATGAATGAATATATTTCTCACTATTGATTTTTACGGTTCAGTTATCTCTTAATACGTTAACTTCGGATATTTATCGTGTAAGCATAAAAAATTCCAATGTCATGTAGAGTGGTAACATTGCAATTTAGGTTTTTGTTGTAAGTTTTGGTATCATTTGTGTATTATGGGCAGAGAGTGTATTCAATCCATTCCAAAATACACCAGTTTTGGAAATTTTCGCCTAAAAGGGTTCTTGGCATAAATGATATTTTTTTTCGAATTTTCTTTCCAAACGAGTGGATTCTATATCCATTTTGGTTGCTGAAACGAATCAAAGATTGGTTCTTTTATTTTTTGTTAAAACCTAATTTTTCCAAAGTAACCAGTTCATGATTGCCTTGAATAAGAAGTAGAATTTTTTTCACCTTGTACAGGTAGTAGAGTGGAGTCGAGTAGAATCACTCATTTTTTAATATTTTATATCTTATTTAGCATGGGTAGATCATTCGACACTGCTTTCCTCCTCGATAATGCCCATGGATCCAGGACGATTTGGGACAGCCAGTGGTGTTCACCCCACCTCTTTATCGAACTGGCTGCGATGACCTATACCTGCGTGATTCTCCATGTGTGTGTATATATATAGGACGACGGCTTAACGTCCCTCCGAAGGACGGGGTATTCTCATGGTTTCGTTTGCCCAAATTCAAATGAAACCACCGAGAACGGAATCCAGTTTAATTCAACCCGTTCTTTTACAAATCAATCCAGAATTTAGTACCCCCCAATTAATCCCAGCAAGTGGGCTCGAACCGGGGACCTTCTGCACCAAGAGCGAATAACTAACCGTGGCCACGCCGTCCACACAAGCACTGCAATATATTTTACCTTATAGTCTGAAATGAAATGTATTCTACACTATGTGTAAGGAAATTGACAGTTTGGCTGACATACAAACTGTTTATTAAGTCCTCCTAGCTTTTGGTACTTGGTACTACTATTTGATCAATGGAAATATGAAGCATCCATTGGTACCAAAATTAGGTTTCTTAGATATCCTGTGTTGTAACTAGGCAGTGGTTTGACTTCTCTCCTGAATTTATACATTAATTCAAATGTTTTATGCCAAGGCAACACAAAAACAAAACCTGAAGGGGTGGTAATCAACCCCCCCCCCCCGCTTCGGTATACGAGGATTAAATGTTATTTAAAACTACCAACCATTAAAATTTACAGGAAACATATACGACCTACCGTACGGGACAAATAGCAATGGAACAAAAGGAATCTTCCAACTTTCGATCCTCGTTGGCTGCACTCTGATGATCCTAAAGCACTCCTAATAGACATAACCTTGCGGAAATGCATGTTCAATATCCCCAATAAAGATCTAATGTGGGGCCTGCCGCACCTTGAGGTTCTGAATTTGTCTCCTTCTCTTGCGACAGATACCAGAACATCAAAGAAGATTGCGATCTCCAAACCTTCGGTATGATAACAACCTGGCGAACGGAATAGTCTTTATCAATCACTAATTGACATTTTGTTGTAAATATATTTTAGATTGGCATCATAATGTAGTATCACCTTCATTGAGTTCAAATCAATCTTTTTTCAAGGGCAAAAAAAAAAAAAAATTTTAAATCGCTAACGATCCTGTAAATAGAGTAACTTTAATGTTTTCTTTATTATTGTATTTAGACTTTCAAAAGTGGACTTTCACGTACAAGCTACAGAGGATTCCCGCCGATCTTTTCATGATTCCCCTTCGAGAGCTGAATCTACAACACAATGCATACATACAATCCAAAAGATATCAGCAATCGCTTCAATCGAATGCCCAAAGTGGTAAGTAATCTTCATTAAAAGCTTCATTAAGAGCTTCCATTACACCCCTTACTTAAAGGCTGACTCATAGATTTCCAGAGAGGGAGCCCTCAATTTTACAAAACTGTTGTTTTTATGCATTACATAATGCTTGTCCCTATGGTACACACTCTTAAAAATTTCGTAAATTAAAGAACAGTATTTTCCTGTAAATTACGGAAAATCTGTTTTACAAAAACAATAAAAATAAAAACATAAAAATGTACGTTAACGGAAATATTTCCAAAACTTTCTGGCAGCAATATTTCGGACTTTTTTTTTTGGTTCCGTAATTTTAAATTACGGAAACTTCCTGTTAAAAAAATACCATTTTTTCCCATCATATGAGACAATTTCTGTAAAATTCCTGTTCCCAAATTCCGTTAATTGACAGAAATTTCTGTAACTTTACCCTAACAATTGACCGGAAATACTGCTGTCCAGAAATTTCCCCGCGTAAATTTTTTTTAACAGTGTAGTTCACTGGGTGAAATAGCTCAGCTCAAATCGAAGTCCTTTATATAAAAAATCACCAACTTTGTTATCAATTCCGGATCCGGAAATTTTTGTTATACACGGTAATCCTATGGCACGTATACTGTACATGAATGTTAACTGCATCAAAACGAAAGATCGGGTTCATCTAAAACTTCGAAATTGTGCATTTTAGGTTAGGTTACTATCTTTAGTTCTATTTACTAAATTTTAATTATGACACCAACCCATTCGATTTCGGAAATCTCTGAGTCAGCCTTTTATAAAGTTGCATTTGACGGTGTTGATTTGTTTTTCCTCTACGCGTTGCTACGCTACGGCCTTTCATCAAAGCTTTGCGCTTTATTTTTTAGTTTGCTATAGTCCCTATCAGACGATGGCCGCCTATCGACACGCGCCCTCGACACGCGCCTTTGGCGATCCTGTCCCATTTGGTGGACAAGATTTTGAGGTGTCTTTGACAAAAACTAGTATTACCCCACAGTCCGTCACTTTCATTACCGAATAAAGCATTATGTTATAAATTATTTAGCTAAATAAAACTCTTAAATACAGGTTTATGCTTTCAAATTTTCACCAACTTTGATTTTAAATCCAAAAAGACAAGAGAATCGCTAAAATCATTGACGAAAAATTGACTTTTACATGTAAAAAAGGCTAATGACGATTTGGATCCCCGATATTCATTATAAAAATTCTTATTTCAGGAAAGGTTGAACATCTACAGTTATACTACTTTGTGTATGTTATTGTTCTAGTTCGTGATGCGTGTTTCTGTTGGCTTTAATGATACTTTGAGGGCGTTTCAGTTAAAAAAATCGGGGCACGTGTCACATATTATGTGACACGAGCCCTTAATTTTTTAAAATCTTATTAAGATTGTGTTATTATTGGTTTTGGATGATACATTTTTTTAGGTTTTTTTTTTGTTTATACTATAATAATATATTAATCAGTACAATCGAATTCAATCTTATTATTATTATTGCAAGTATATAAATGTGGACTAACCGGCTTTATTCCAGAGATCTTATTTCAGCCACTTCTCAACCTTTATTTAATATTTTATGAGCGTCACTTGCTTTTCAGAATCAGATGATGTAGCTTGGCGATGTCAGAATTTAAAGATTCTGCACATTGAATATAACCAACTAAGAGAAATTCCTTCTGGAATTAAAGGAGCAAGCAATCTTGAAGAATTGTATGTTAACAACAACCACCTACTGAAATTTCCATCTCCATGGAACTGCTGTTTGGTACGTTAAATTGATCCTAATAACAAAAACGGATGCTTATGCAGGCAAAAATCAAATGAAACCAACTTTCATGATATATCCCATATTGTGTGAAAATGTAATAATCAAAAAGTGATGTTGACACATGACAGCTTCCCGTCAATGGGAGAAACAAAAAACAATCTTGCTGTCTAATTTCAATAATTTTGGTAGGTCTTGTTGTTTTCTTAAATGAACAGAAAATCCTTCATGGCCAAAAAACCAACTTTCGCCCTAGAAGACATGATAACTGGAGAAGAACACCTCAAGAAGGTGGATATGTCAGGCAATAGCATTGCAGATTTCCTTTGACGATGTGCAAGTGGTCGCCCGGGAAGCACCTTAATCTATCAATAATGGAAATTCAAAGGTACCCGATGAACGCGAGTGGAAGGACAACAGAATGTCAATTACTGAATCTAGCTTACAACAACATAGTGTGTATAAACAAGATTGGAAGACAGTGAGTTATAGATGATAGTTACGCACGAAATGGTTTAAAGCATTTGGAAGAGCACGCCGTAGGACGCATTCTCGTAGAGTGTTCAAGTTTGGTTCCGGAAATGACCAAATCAGCACCCCCAGAAGAATTTTAGAACACGGACAATGAAAGGTGATTTTTAACAGTACCGGTTTTAGCATAATGCATTAAAGTTAATGCAGTTTTTTTATATTTTTTTTTTTATTTTAACAAACCTTAAAAACGTTACCACAGGTGTGATATAAGTCAATGGTGGATTTCAAACAATCTTTGGACACGTAGTGTTCATATTAAAAAACTAGAAAAAGTTCACTGATGGCCATTAATGATCAAAGAATAACTAATACAGTTCTTATGATAGTGAGACGTACCATTGATGTATTCTCTGGATTAGAGAATTAAAATTAATGGCAGTTCTATTACAACCCCGAACTTTGAATTTATTAATTGTATTAAAACCGGCAGCACGTCAGATCTTTATCCCATGTAACAGGTAATTATAAAAAATAGGCCATTGGGATGGAGAACTATGATTCAAAGTAAGAAATGCAGTAACGTATCTGGCAAAAAATAATCTCAAATCATCTCATCTGCTGCCCCTCTAGTGTAATGAACCTGATATGAGAGTCTCCATTTGAACGATATTTAGTCCGGATACAGTGCCCAATGTACAGCCGCATTAGTGTATAAACTATGAACAGAAATGTAAGCCATAAACAAGTTCATCAGATACGTTATCGGGTTTTAAATTAGCAGTTAAACTACCCAATAAACCACATTTCCTATATGGGGACCATTCATGGAAGGAGGGGGGGATCTCTGCATCATAATCAGCCTCTACCTGTTCTTCCAAATACCTTTGTATGTACAAGCCACGAATAGTGAATTAGTATCCTGTTTAGCGCACAATCGGAAGTTATGTTCGCCAGCTTTTTAATCCGCCATATTAGGAAACACATGCCAATCAATCAACGTTTTAACACTCTTGGATTTGGAGGGATATTATCTGATTTGAAAAAACAAAACTGGCATTTAACGCATAACCCCCCGCAGCCGCGCGCAAAGTGGCTGTAGCCTGCTAAAACTAACACGGGCATCCTGTATGCTCATTCAGTCCACGGTAAGGGTATTTAGCCGGCTGACTATGTTTTCAATTGTCGACTTATGGACCATTTTTTCACATTCAGCGGGGAACAATGAAATTATTATAAAGAAAAATATACAGATGTTGAATCTTAAAAAAGAATTTTGTATGGGAATAAAAGCCAATTTTTGAAAAAATAAGATTTGATGACGTCACGGCATTGATTGGTTTATTTTTTGCTTCGGGGACCCATTAAGGTAAAAAATGGACGTACGTATCCCTACCAAACATAGATTTTTTCATTATGGACTAAATTAAGTCCATTTTTGAAACATTTAGATTTTGGCATTTGATCTTAAAATTAGGAACTGTGGTGATAAATTATTGGATGTTGCACATAAACAAGTGAGGCTGAGGTATAGAAAATGAGGAATGTTTGTGTTATGTTAATGGTGGTTGTGGTGTTGTGCATGCATAGCGCAGTGTTGTGTACAGATGTTTTGACGTACAGTGGGGATTAAATTGACAGATACCAA
>JAMKCH010049095.1:0-11025 GCA_023653785.1 Ophioderma brevispina | reverse complement strand
CCAGTAATGCTGGGCGATCTCCATCAGGCGCAGTGCAACCCGAGCTAGGGCGGGTGGCCAATTTTTTCAGTGGTAAGTGGGGTTTCTGTTCGCTCGCAAAAGAACATTTGTCAGAATAGGCCGTGGGAGGAGGTACGAGTGGCGTAATGTATTCATACTCATAATGTAAACAACTCATAATGAAACATCGCATAAAGATAGTTATGTACTGATAAGCAAAACATTATATAAAACTTTAGTAATGACCTTTATGAACAGCGAAGTAAAGAAATGCTTTAATATTTCTTTTAGTGTTAAGGTAGGCCTTTGATTGTCAACCATCGATAGCTAAGTCATTACTAAAGTGATTTAGCCCATTTTTGTTTATGCAACAAAGTTGATCAATCAGTTTCACCCACCAACTAACCTTAAAAACAACAAAGGCGACTCGTATTTCCGCGATGCGTAAAATGTCCCGCCGAATGTCGCAATAACTAACATGAGGTAAAGCAACTACAACACCCCACCCCTCCCCAGACCATGCAAACACCCAATCCCTCCCCAACACCGACGCAAAAACCCCACCCCCTCCCCAACACCCCGCAACACCCATCCCCAAACAGCCCCCACTCCCCAACACCATCCCCAACACCCACCTCTCCCCAACACTCTGCAACACCCCACCCCTACCCTTCCCAACACTCCCACCTGCCCCCTCCCTTAACACCCTCAACACCCCAAACCTCGCAACCCCACCACCCCCCACCCCAATACCCTTAAACGCCTCCTTCCCCAACACGCCAATCCCCTCCCCAACACCCCGCAACAACCTCCCAACACCACCGCAACACCCTACCCCTCCTACAGCATGCAATGCCCTCAAAACAACATGCAACCCACGCCTCTCCCAACACCCTGCAAACAATCCCCCCCAACACCCTGCAACACAACACCCTGCAACACCCCCCCCCCAACATCCGGACACCCACCCTTCCCAACACCGTGCAAACACCCACCCTCCCCTATGCCAGGTGTGTAATGTAGCGAAGGAATTTTGCATATCCGTCGTACCGTTTCAGAGATACATCAATATGAAATTTAAATTAAGCTCATTTGCATACATACGCCGCACATATCACATTACTTTCATATTGCAAACCATATGGCATTAGTAGTCTCAGTAGAAGAACTTTGAATATCCGACATACGTTTCAGAGATACAGCCATTATGCTCAGATTAAATAGCTCAGTTGCATACCTTAGCCGCAAATATATCCACATACTTTCATATGAAAAAAAGATGTGCCCCCATGATATTCGTTTCATGCAGAGCAGGAATTTTGAGCATCCGATGTACCGTTGAAAAATATAGCAATACGCTGATTTTTGCAATTAATTAGCTATTTGCATTAATCAATTTGCCCGAAATGCCAAAATCTAATCGGGTGGAGAACTCTGCAGCCCGCTTCCTTCCCAAGTTACATCATTATACGCCTTACAGAACTCAGAAAAAGTGTAAAAGCAGTGCAGGAACATTTTTCATAAATTATGCCAAATTAGATACTTAATTAGCATATTTTAAGCCCAAAATCTAATCACGGTCAAGAACTCATCAACCAGCTTCTTTACACCAAGGTTCACCTTGCCCCTCGGAACTCCAGATAAACTCGTTGCTTTGTACAACATGGGTTAACATTTTTATCACGGACAGACGACGGACGGCGCTGCCTCAGTTATAGTCCACGCTCCGAACTTGTTCGGCCGGGACAATATGCAGTTGAGTAATATGCAAATAGAGCTCATTAATTTTTGTAACCTGTCCAAAAAGATACAGGCCACATGACTCATGTTCTGTCATCCATGCCATCATTGATTGAAGAACACTGAAGTTCATTCTGATAATGCTGCACTTTGTGTTGGGTGAAATTTGGATCTAATTAAAAGAAATTTGTTAATGGAACACAAACCATAGTGGCCTATGGTGCACTATGAGAACAAAAAATTTGCTAACCTTCCCAACCCATACTTTACCCTTCAGCATCGATTTATGGGTAAAGCACCGCCGTGTGTGTGGTGTTGGGTGTGTGTAGAGGGGGGGTGCTGTGTGTGTGTACTAAATTATCCCAATTTTCGGGTCCAGTTTTTGAATACACACTAATAATTGTGGGACCACTATATGAAGTGGGGACCGACGACCGCGGTCCCACAACTTATTTTCTCTGAAATGAAGTTTCACCATGATTTTTGTTTGTTTTCCTTCAGAATATGCATGCGTACCAATTTTTGTGTGTGTTTCAAATGTGTATTTTAGGTAGGATAAAAAACAACACACACTTTTGCCCACAATTGTTGTTTTTTTTAATAGCGCCCCTCTGTGATGTGGACCCCAATAATCATGTTTGGTCCAAATTTCGAAACACAAGCACTGAGGAGTCTTGTCTAGATCAAAGGGAGATCGTATTGAGTACTTACATTAAAGCAGTGTACAAAATAATATATTAACCATGCAAGACCAAGTAGCTGTATGGCCTTTAACATAGCTAGTACCTAGTAGAGAACTTGCATAGATCTTCAATGATATAATACTATGATCTTATAGGTAAACATTATTCAGTATGATTCTGGGATGTGGCTTCCAGATTTTGCTTCAGAATTTAATGGAGCCATATTTGTTTGTCTTATATCAATGATTTTTTTTTTTAAATTTGGATGTATACCCTAGAAATTATTGGTGGAACTGACAAAATTTCAACACACAAAGCACTTAAATGGTGGATCTTTAGCAGCCAAGAAGAGCTCTGTTGAAGGAGAAAACTGTGTTTAACAGATGCACATCAGCATATTAGCATAAACCTTAAGTTGCGGGGCAGGTAATAAACCTGGAGAGGTTGATGAGTATTTTGTGACTAGATAGTATAGCCTACGTGTAATGATAACCACATTGTGAAATGTGCGAGCGTTTGAAAAACACATACGTACTACAGGGACCGGACCCAATAATAATGTCTGTATCCAATGTGTGTTTCTTATGAAGTCAATAGAAAGGAAATTATAGGCAAATTCTTGAAGTAAAATTCCAAGAAGCCATAAACAAAACAAAGAGGATGCCTAATAGGCTCTTCTGATACCTAAGCACTGATAGAATTGGTCCCACAATTTGGTCCCACAAATATGATAAGAAAGTTACTGTGGCCGGTCCCACAAAATTGGCTTAAAGTGCGTATGTGGGTGTGTATGTGTGTGTGAGCGCGATGACATGTTTACACCAATGCATATGTACACATATGCAAGGCGTATAATGATGCGCCGATGGAACGGGAATCGTGGAGCAGCCACGTTGCCTCATTTTGTGCATTTTCGGGGACGTACCGCGTAACCCGTCTTACGATCATGTAGGCCTACGCTTAAAAAGACATGACACTACTTATGAAAGCCAAATGTGTGAGCTAAGCTTATTTTTTTCTTGCGCCAATTAAACAAATACGTGCAGTTCCCGGTTTCGGGCGATAATTTTAGAGAGAAATTACTACACCTCCGAGGAAATCGCTAATATTGCCAAAAAATTTTATACGGAAAGTTGAATCATATTGAATTGATGTTATAAAAGAAAGTCTTGTGAACAAAATATGCAATTTCATTTTTGACAACGTAAGGTACTCGAGATACAGCCCAAGATAAACATGAATTTTCTCTACAACGTCTAGGAGGCGAAATAGTGGTGCTTGGACCCGGAAGAGGCGAGGGGGGGGAGTTGAGTGGGGGGGGTGAGCTCCACTGAATATATAGTTCCGGCAAAAATGTGGATACTAAGCCTCATTTTCAAAACCAATTAATGCGGCCGGCATGTTTTAGGCCCCGATATCTGCGACTGATTTGGAATTAGCTTAGAAGTAAAATTGGTGTTCAAATGAAGATCTGAATTTCTGCTGTGATATCATATAGTTTATAGCGGCAAATTCGGTTATTTTTACAAACAAATCATAGGAGAAATACATGCTTTTCAGAGGGGACTTCAAGGGCACGGTGAATATTTAGATAGAAAGTTGTCCCACAATTCAAGTGTAGTGTAACAATGCTGTCGGCCAAAAATCTTAAAAACACAGGTTAGGACAAATCAAGTTTGTTTAGGCATTTTATGGTCCAGTATACTTGGGTTATATTTTGAACTATTTTTGAAAAAGTACCATAATGTATACATTATTCGATAAAAAAGGAATGTGGATTTGTGTTGACAATTGTTGCTGAGAGATGTGGTCTGAATCCAAATATTGTTGAGACCGTTATGATTAAATCTGTCAATCGACTGACTGCTTATTGCGTGCTTGTCTTACAATGATGGCTATGGCAATCATTTTCCTTATTGTTAGACGTAGAAGTACTACTCTAGAATTCATTACATGTCGTGTTCAGACTATTTGAGGACTACTAAACAAGAAGCCTGAAGTAAACTTTCGTAGGAAAACAAACGCCATGGACAATGGTGCCAGAATGGATATTGCCATTCACTGCACTACAGAACATTTCGCTTGCACGAGAAAATAACGTCAATGGAATGGAATGAAGACACTTATTTCGCACGCGCGCATTGTAGGTGCAGGCTTTGCATGTGAGTATAAGCCCAGCGTTAAGTCAACGCTTGCGGTCCTATGCACGCGACAACCAAATATGGCGCAGGAGGGAAAGGACACGATCTGCCTCGATTTGGGCAGTTGTGATTCCAAACGGTTAATTTATGAGCTTCTTGTAAGGCATTTTTTCTAGGCAGCCTCGGATTGCCAGGCATTACAAAATCTCCTCTCAAACCTACGTTCAATAAATCTTAGTAATATATAATAATTTTGGGAAATAATTGACTTCAAAATCCGTCAGGTTAGTGGAATAAACCCATTGCAAAACAGGTAATTTAAAATAATGGCCATTAAGATTTAAATCTCTGTGACCGCTTAGCCTTTAATAAAGTCTTTGTCCAGTTTGTGTGTAAGAGCGCCCTAATACGGTTAGGTCTTTCCTGTTACTCACCATTAACACTTCAGTGCCTTAGGCGTTCTCCTCTGTGGTTCCTAAAGGGGGAGGGGGGGTGGTGGGTGGGGGAAGCAGGACGCCTTTACACTTAACCCCAAGCCTAACAATTACTCTTAACCCTGATCATATATCTAATCGATATGTGACTCTTCAACATTCAACCTAAAGTCTTACTGTACTATGAGCACCAAAGCGTAATCTAATCGCTACTCTAACAAACTCGAAACCGGAACGTTAGCGAACTCGGACCAGAAACCTGAACAGGTTCTCCGACTCTTTCTTTTAACCATAAACTAATTCCTACTTTTAACCCTAACAAACCTAATGATAATGCTATAAATCCTTACTCTTAAACCTAAACCTAACTTCTAATCAACTCTTGCCCGAAACCTAAATCTTAATCTAACTCTGGCCCCTAAACTAACTCTTAATCTAACTCTTGCCACTAAACGTACCTTAATCTAATTCCTCATCCAATACCTAATTCTTAATTAAACTCCCCTTTTCTTAACCTTACTCTGAATCAACTCTTAATCTTAACCCTAAACCTATAGTATATATCTCTTATTATTGACCTATCACCTAAATTCCTTACCTCAACCCTAAACATATGCTGGTACCACATAACTTTACCTTGACCAACCTAAACATAACTCTTTTCTGACTCTGTACACCTAAACCTAACTCTTAATCTAAAAAACTCTTGCCCCTAAACCGAACTCTTAATCTAACTCTTGCACCACCTAAACGGGATTCGAAGCGAACGCGGGCACCGAAAACCGCACACGGAGCGAACGAGGACACCGGAAACACGAACCGGAAGCGACGGCGTATCCCAGACCTAATTGGGTGAAGCAAATATGGTGCGGACCGGGACGCGGAAGCGAACCGCGAGGCGGAACCATAGAACTAGAGTGATTAACGCGTATTAAGGCCCCTAAACCATAATTCGTACTCAACCCTAAATCTAGCCCTGGGAACCACGCTAACTCTTACCCGGAAACCGAAACATAACCGCGGATCTAAATCGGACACAGAAAGCGAACATGGAGAGAACGCGTGCCCCCTAAACCGAACGCGGAAGCTAACTCTGGTCCCCGAAACCGAACGCTGAATTCGAACCGGGCCCGAAACCGAACGCTTAAGCGAACCCGGGCCACGAAACCGAACACGGAAGGGCAGGAACGCGGACACCGAAACCGAACAGGGAAGCTGAAAGCGGACACCCGAAACAGAACGCGGGAAGGAACGCGGACAACCGGAAACCGAACGAGGAAGCGACGAGGACACCGAAAACCTGAGACGCGGACAGCGTAACGCAGACACCGAAACAGAACGCGGGAAGCGAACGCGGACACCGGAAAACGAACAGGGAAGAGAACGCGGGCCCAAACCCAACGCGTGAAGCGAACGCCGACACCGAACACCGAAACGGAACGCGGAAGCGTAAGCGTGACACCGAAATCCTAACGCGAGAGCGGAGCGGACACCGACAACGAAAAGCGGAAAGCGAACCGGACACGAAACCGAACGCGAAGCAACGCGGACACCGAAACCGACGCGGGAGGCGAAGTCGCGTACATCCGAACCGAACGCGGAAGCGACGCGGACACCGTGCGAAACCGAGACGCGGGAGCACGCGGACACAGAAACCGAAGGGGATCAGAACGCGACACGAAACTCGAACGCGGAAGCGAACGGGGATGGGGCGAATGCGCCGCTGTCGTGCAATGAGTGTTGGGTGTGAAAGGGCTGTGTGTACTAATTATACCCAATTTGGAGTCCAGGTGTGAATACACACCAATAATTGTTGGACCACTATATGAATTGTGGGACCGACAGCCCCCCCGGTCCCACAACATATTTTCTCTGAATGAATTTCCCATGATTTTTGTTGTTTTCTTCATGAATATGAATGGTCCACCATTTTTAGGGGTGATTTTCATATGGGTATTTTAGGTAGGTAAAACAAACACACACTTGATCCACAATATGTTGTTTTTTTTAATATGCGCCCCTCTGTTGATGACCCAATAATCATGTTTGAAGCGTCCAAATTTCGAAACACAAGCCACTTGAGGAGTCTTGGCGAGATCAAAGGGAGTCCGTTAGTTCTGAGTACTTACATAAAAGTCATGCCTACAAAATAATATAATTAACCATGACAAGACCAAGTAGCGTATGGGCCTTTAACATAGCCAGACATAGTAGAGATCTTGCATAAATCTTCAATGATATAAATACTATGATCTTATAGGTAAACAATTATTAAGAATGATTCTGGGATCGTGGAATCCAGATTGTGCTTCGGAATTTCATGAGAGCCATATTGTTTTCTTATCTCAAATAGATTTTTTTTTTTTAAATTTTGAAGTTGAAAAAAGTATGAATTGTTGAAATGGTTAAAGACAAAATTTCACACACAAATCATAAATGGAGATTAGCAGCCAAGAAGAGCTCTGTGTTGAAGGAGAAAACTGGTTTAAGTTCACAATCAGAATATGCATAACCTTAAGTTGCGTTGCAGGTATAATAAACCGGAGATGATGGTGGATGAGTATTTTTGACTATGATAGTATAGCCTAACCGTGTAATGATAACAATGTGAAATGTGATAGCTGTTTGCAAACACACCTTACTACAGGGACCGGACCAAATAATAATGTCTGATCCAAATGTGGTGTTTCTTATGACAGTCAAATAGAAAGAAACTAATAGGCAAATTCTTGAAGTAAAATTCAAAGAAGCCTTAAACAAAACAAAGAGGAGGCCTAATAGGCTCTTCTGATCCTAAGCATGATTAGTATGTGGTCCCACAAATTTTGGTCCCCACAAATACTGATACAGAAACGTACCTGTGGACGCGTCCCACAAATTTGCTAAAGTTCGTATGTGTGGGGTGTGTGTGTGTGTATGTGTGTGAACCAGGCGGCGCCAGGGTAAATCTAGGGGAGGCGAAACAGTACAAAATGAAATCTTTTGGTTAAAAACCGCCTAATTTTTGTGCAGAAAAAACAGTTTTTTCCTAAATTTTGCAAATCTCAGGGGGACCACCCCCGGGCCGCTGCCCTGAGTGTAAACAATGAAGTATCTACCCAGGCCTAAATAAGACATATAAACAGGTTGCGAGGTATGGGCCCGTTTACATCAGCCGCATCTGAGACCAAAGTTTTCCGTTTTACAAATATTTAATTGTGTTTTTTCCATTTTCTAAAAAGAGCCATTACAAATTGGTCCAGTCCAGGAACATTTATTAGTTTCTTATCATAAACCTTACCTAGAAAGGTTGTATAGTTAAATTGTAAATAGCCAATGTGGCATTTTGTTTCTTTGTCTGTAAAATGGAAAACTTTGGTTTAAATTTAACCAAACAAATCAGAGATAAAGACCGGACAGGGTACCCAAGACGACCTGGGCTAAGTGTAGCATGAGACAGGGCAAAAGTCAATCCTGACTGTCAAGACCTCTTTGAGAAGTGGATCAGAAGCCACCAAAACACGACCAACACTGTGTGCGGCACCACGGCATGTAATGTAAAAACAGGATTTAAGGAAATAATGCCAATATTTCAAGTTCGTGAATATTGACATGCCTTCTTAACCAAATAGACTTAGCTTTCATCTTAACCCTATCAAGGCTGGTCATATTTTGTGGGCACACTGGCCCAACATGGGCCAGCCCGACATTTGTGGGCACCCAGGCTGCGGCAGCAGCCCAGCAGTGAGTGGCGTAGCTGCTAGCCAAGAAATGTATGTTACTGTGTTGTGTTGTTTAGTGCTGAAAAAAATTGACCAGGTGCATCTCGTTCCAACTCCCCCCAATACCGCGAGGAAATGTGTTAGCATTTCAAAAACAAATCAGCAAAATGATCCGGGGGCTTTGTAAGGACATGCTCCTTTTTAATTGTCCACCCAATGAAGTGCCCAATGTCTTTTGGACTATTTTTGAATCAATTTAAGTAAATGACATTGTAAAATCAGGTGTGCGATATGATAAGCACGCTCCCCCAATGGGATTTCATGTGACGCAATCACTCTAGCACGGACTCAAAAACAGTCACCAACGGAAGTACGACGCGTGGAATTGTGGTATAAAAGCCTAGGGTTAAATTAAAAGGATACCTACCGTGCTTGAAGGGTGAGTGCAGACAATTTGACTATGTACCAATTTGTATTTTGAACTGCCTTGGATAGCTTATCTGGGCCCCAAACATGCGCACACGGTTGTTATTGGTACCATTCTTGCTGCCACGGGGGCCATGCAGGAGATGTAACTAATATAACCTGATTAAAACAAAAGATGTTTCATCCTCTTTAAACTACACAAAAGGTACACAATAATTAACATTCTTCTGAAGTGCCTCTCTGATAGCGACACCAAATTTTCATGTTAGAGAACCTTAAAGGGATTACCTTTATCATGGTTCGCAAAAGTGGGGGTTATTTGGGAAGCCATTTCCTGCGGAAATGCATGTGCCTTGCACAAAATGGAGCTGATTAAAATTTTTTATATTAAAGGGGATGGCCCGATTAAGTCTAAAATTTTTAATCTTGATAGAATGCCCCGGGGGGCCTTCATCCCCAAACCGCATCTGTAAAGTTCGCGGCCGATATTTCAACCCGTTTGAGTGCGAGCTAAAAAAACGTGATTTGTAATCCAAATAGCGTACTGTGTACAAATTTAATATTGGTCGACACATGGACCTGTTTTCGCTCATAACATCACAACCAAACATCCTTTTAGCCAAAGGATTTCACAGGGTAAATGAGAAAAATAGAGCTTTCTTCTGATACCAAAATTGGTGCCCACTTCCGGTGGTAAAACGCTGGAGTCACGGGGGACGCGGCTATTAATGATCGGACCATGGACTTTAACCCTAAAACCGTCTGAGAATCATTGAAAAGCAATCAAGGTGCGCAATTGATTCTCATTGAGTCTCGGACTTAACAAATATTTTTTCATGGCAATGATTCTGATTGACTATCGGCTGTTTTGGGGGAAAAGCCCCGCGTGTTGTGTTAGGGTTAATGAGATGACTTAAGGTCAGTGTTAACCTTGAGTTCCGAGTATCTATTTTGGTTTTAACTTTGGCAATATTTGTGATTATTTGTGTGTAAAAGTTATACATTTCTAGAAAGAAAATGGACGATGAACCCGATGATGACATCAGATTAATGTAAAACTTTCCGTATTTTGAGAAAAATACTAAAAAAACATGATTTTGCCCCTTTATTCCCCAAAATCTTTCAGACAGCATAACAAAAACAATTTGAATTTTCATGATTTCTTATGTTATTTTTTAGAAACAAACAAACAACTAAAAAACAAAACACTTTTTCATTTTTTAAAAATTAGCTTCCTTTCGAACTATAAGGAAAAATGGTCAAAAAAGTGTGATTGGTACCTTTCTTTTACAAAATTTGAGTGATATTGGAGAATATATTAGTTAGAAATCAAAAAATTGAGGAAAACCGTCCCGAGAGAAGATCCGAGTGCTAACGTAGGAAGTTAACCTTACTTTACTTCCGTTTATTTTTGAGTTATTCTTTTGAAAATTTGGCAAATTTTGCAAAAATTAAAAAAAAAAAAAAAAAAAAAAAAATTTTAGTAAAAAAAAAGTGACTTTTCACGCCATTCAAGCTGTCTTTTTCATAAAATAACTTTCCTTTTAACTTCAAAATTAAGTAGGTTGAGCAAGTGATGAAAATACATTTTATGCCAACGAGTGAATCACAAATTCTTTGTCTTAATTCCAGAAATCAGAAGAAATTGAAATTTACATATGTTAAATTAGCTCTTTGTTTACATTTTCAAATTTTATTTTTTGTTTTTCTAGATGCGTTCTCGCGAAGTACATTAAAACACGCGCACGCGTCATTACGCAGCAAACATTCTCCAGCGACGCGAGCGGCGCATTGGCCTGACGGCGTGTAAAGTGCTTAAATTCCCGCAGTTAAGACCATGTGGTTTTTGTGACTTTAACACTAGTCCAATAGCTGTTTAAATCGGCAAAAAATAAAAAAA
>JAMKCH010049093.1:0-10966 GCA_023653785.1 Ophioderma brevispina | reverse complement strand
TGTGTTAACTCATTATTTGAATATAAGAATTTAAACCTCGGGGACAGTTCTTACACAACAACAATTTTAAAAACCATTCAAGTCCCACATTTTTGTAATCGCCAATATGATTTTTTATAATATTGGAGTCCTGTTGACCAGGATTTGCCAAAAATTATCTATGCAGTGCGTGTGGCTTTCCAGTAGCAAGGTTTATGGGCGACACTTAAAATTCTGATGCAAATTTATACAGTGAATGACTTGCCTTCGTTAACTTGGTGTTGTTCAAGATCGCAGCTCCTTGCAATATGCATGTGAAGGGCCTGATGCCTGTTTACTTATATATTAGGAACCGATTTTAAACAATTGCTACTCTACTAGCAATAAATATTGGAAATGTGTTACATTATTATAATCTTTTTGCATTTTCTAGATGATTTAGTTATATATTCTGATTAACCTTGATATAGATTTGAAATTGGCTCACGATTTTTCCATTATGTTGAATGAGTAGCTTGTATATACATACTGTTTTACCTACCGATGCTGCTTTTATGATGAAAAGCATAACGTTGTATAGATTTGCAAAGTGTTTTATAAAGAACAAAATCCCGTGTCTTCCAAGTATATTTTGTAGTCTTGTTTATTTCTGCACCTTGGATTTTCCAGGTGTGGAAAAAACTCAACTCTCAGAATCAGTGAAATGAGGAATAATGTTAACCGAATCTATGCCCTTAAAGGGATTAGCAGCGTTGATGCGAGAGAATCGAAAAAAGTGGAAATGCCATTTTTTAAACTTATCAATCGGGGATAAGTGTGTACAATCCATAATCTGCTTTAAAATGTAGAAAACAAAATCACCAAATATTGAAAAAAATGAAGTATTTCAGGAAATTTGTGTGTCATAAAACCTCTCCCGAAATACACATACAGCACGGCGTCTCAAAATCTGCACTAAACAGCTGATTGTGTGGTTTAAACCAGTAACGAATAAACAAATCTCAATAATGTTTGTTTTGAGTTAAACTGTATGGATCTTGGTGTACAATATCACGCTGAAATCTGTGATATTCCCAGGAAGGCTTTTTTGTCTCAAGTCGGAATTTTTTACGCACGTATAGAAATGAACATAATCAGATACAAGGTACTGCCTTTCTTTATACAACAACGGATATTTAAGCCAACTCACTTGCAGGTTAGTTGCGCATATCCATGCCAATTAAACAAAAATATCAAAATGATGTTTTATTTTGATGTTTCAGATTAGCAATCGCTGCTATCCCTTTATACATAAGTCAATAAAAAGAAAAATAAAAGCAATTAAAAGGGACATCTAGCCCTTTTAATTATCTATTGTTGCAATGTCCAATATCCTGGGAGAAGACCCATAATGGCATAACGCAATAATGCAGCTGTTTGGGGATACTAGTACTCATATGTTACTATCAAAAGCTGCCTTATGTTTATTCCGTAGGGGCTATTGCCACAATAGCATAGAGGGATTACATGTAAATGGCTGCACACACAAATTATAAAAGCCTGGGGTCTATGGTGGAGTTGTGCAGCTGGATTCTGAAAAAAAAATTGACCAGAAAATAAACTAAATTGTTATAAAAAAAATTTGGATAAACAAAATGGTGCCATTACAGGTCTAGATTTTGAATCATTTCTGTTCAAAATTACAGCTAAATTTACTCCATTGTACCTCCATTTCAAAAGTGCTTGTGAGTATTTAAAGACTGTGCTTACTTTGACAGACCTCCTGTTCCCACATAAGTGTGCTGTGCCTATGTCCCCGTACATTAGGGAAATACCAATTTTCACATTTTAGAATCTTTCACCAAAAGCCTTGGAAAATCAACGCTTTAAAGATTTTTTTTAATTCTCTTTGTTTTTTTGGTTTTCCTATGTGGTGTAATTGTTCAAATCGTTTTTTCCCAGATGTGCTGTGCACAGGTACATTAAAAAAACTATATGCACCTAGCCGAAATAAATCAACACCTTTCCGAGTCATGTCTGTTCGACTTCAGCCAGTCCGTATATGAGTTTGGTTTATTTTTTTGGGCACGTTCTTTGCACTGGCATCTCTTGGGAGATACAAAAATTAAAGCAATTCTGTGGAGTAAACTCTGCCCTAGCCCACATGTTTTTCCAGATCGTTTGGTAAGTATTTCTAGATCTTTTTCTAGTATTTCCTTAGAGCTTTTTAATAGTATTTCCAGATCTTTTTGTAGTAGTTCTAGATCTTTTTATAGTATTTCTATACTTTTTGTATTATTTTCTAGATCTTGGTAAGAGTGGAAGTTCCTGCATGATCTGATTCCTTAGAGTTGGGTAAACTTATATTTTGCTAGTTGTTTAAAGATATTTTAATCACAATTTATGTAGGCAGAAAGGAGAGTTATTTTGCTAGTGCATATGTTTTTGGTGTTAGGTTTTTATACGCACATGTATAATTAATTAGACTTTATGGCCTGAGTTGTATACAATTTTGAACACAGGGACATTTTACAAGCTGCAATCAACTCGCTGTTAAAGGTTTGGCATTGCAACAAGAGAGTCACCTTTCAGGTGTCCACTAAAATATCGAAAGTTTTGATTTTTGCCATGTTGTAAGCTTTCCATCAAAAATATCCCATTTTTGTTCTTGAAAGAATTAAGCTGAGAAATGTTTATTTGGGACAATAATTGTGAAATTTCTAATTTTGTTAGGAGCAAATAGAAATTCAGCCTAGGTTGTACTGAAATTAAGCAAATCAAAATTAACCTTTCTCTTATGACATTTCTGTAGAATAATACAAGGTAAGAAATCAATTGAGTGTATAATCTATTGTGAAATTACTTTATGACCAAAATATTTGGTGCCTCAAAAATCTCTCGTGCACCTTTAATCTTTAAGTGAGATTATACCTCCCTTGTAGATGTCAGGACTTGTGTATGTTTACCACCCAGTGGGTTTGGGGGAGAAAGATGGGTGTCTTTTGTAAATTTTATGAAGAAAATGTATGGTCTTTTCTGAAAATGACAGAAAAGGATGAGCCTCAGTAGTGGTAGAAAGTCTTAAGTTATAATTCAAGCTTGTATGGCAATTGTAGGACTACAGAAGAGGTCCTCCAGTGAGTAAAAAGGTCCATATGTCGGACTCATGAGAATTGGTGGTCATCAGGACGGGGTGATGGTTAAGTAAAGTGTGGATGTGTGAGTAGTATTAAAATTATTGGCGTTTTAATATATTGCTGTGAATATGATTTTAGCATGCCTGGTATTTTAAATTTCAAGATACAATAACTATTTAAATCATGTACTACACTGGCTGTGCTAGAAGATTATTGGTCTGGTTTTATGGCTAGGGTGTAAAGCAGGCGGGGATCCTATTAATTGGACTAGAATGTTAAGGTGCTTTTGCTATTTTCATCAGATGGAAACAGGTAAAAAATAAATCAACAGAAAAGTGGTAAAGATGTGTTATTTGATTTTGTTTGTTGTCTTATTTCTTTACAAGTTCACTTTTCTCAATGATGGCATTTCAGATTACATGCTGTGGTGTATGTTTATAGATACCACACTTGTGGATATGGAGTACTTGCTCAAACAGACAAATGTCAGGGAGTATCCTACAAAGTACCCGCACCTGTCGTATATCTGAAGTTACCATTATTACAAATAAGTGGTGTCAGGGGCAGGTTGCAGGGTAAAAGTCATAGGAGGGGACATTACATGATTAACTCATATAGGTAAAATAACCCTAATCTTTATGCAATTTATTGCTTAAAACCTTGTTTTCCTGAATTTTGAAACTTGGGCATGGCTACCCGCTGCCATCCCTTGCACCAACCCAGCGAGTAGGTATGTTAAGTACAAAGTAGTGACCTACGTGTGCTTATAGGAACACAGTAAACAGGTTTATTGGCAATTCAAAAAAAAAAGAAAACCAAAAACTTATGTTTTGAAACTTGGCACTGATATCATAATCGTCCCCAATAGAAAAGCATCGTGATTTTCTGTCGAAAAATTCTAAACATCTAATGATTATTATATAACATAATAGTGTATTCGGCGTATTCCCTTTAGATATGATGCATTTAGGTTGTGTTATGCATTGGTAAGCATTATAAATATGCAAAAAAAGATGGTTTAAAGCTCATACTGGAGCTTGGGGAAAAAAGAGGAAACATTTCCGCCAATATAAAAAACCATTCACTGGTCACTTTGTTATCAATGAGTTATACAGGTATGTCTTTTGAATGGCATTATATTTTGCATTATCCATTAGCACCATCTGTCAATTCTGTAACATTTTTAACTTTGGACCACTCGCAGTGCATGCTCCACTCACATGCCATAGCACTAGGATGCATTGTGAAATTCACCTGTCACTATGTTAACCATGTGAGTGTGACACATAAGTGTTTTAAGGCTGATTCAGAGATTCCTGTGAGGGCGACTCAAGGTTCAAACCAATTGTGTTTTTTTGCATATACTTAATGCTTGTCCAAATAACTAAGCTCAAATCAAAGTCCTTCATATAGAAATCACAACTTTATTATTAAATTCCGGATCTGGAATTTTTTTTTATACCAGGTATCCTATGCACGTTATACTGTGTATAATTTTACTGCTGGAAAACGAAACATCCGATTTATCACAAACCTTGTAATAAAGGGATGAGCAGCGTTGCTATCTAAACATCGAAAAATCATCAAAATTCAATTTTATATTTTGTTCGGACGGGATATGCGAAAATAAAACCTCAAGTGTTGGGTTGAAATCCGTGTATTAAGACAAGCAGTACTTTTTATCTGATTCTGTAATTTCTATATTCGTAGCAAACAATTCCGACTTGAGATCAAAACAGCCTTTTCCGGTGAATAACAGATTTTCAGGAAGATATTTTGCACCATGATTCAAGGCCGTTTGACCGTCAAACACAACATTATTGATCATTTGTTTTATTATGTATTGGTGTAAACCATCAAACAGCTTGTTTATTGCAGATTTTGATACGCCGTTCACTGTTTGTCTATTTGCGGGAGACGGTACGACAAATTTTCTTCAGGTTTTTCACTATTTGGCGGTTTTTTTCTAACATTAAAGCAGTTATATGGAATTGTACACACTTATCCCTGATTTTTAATTTAAAAACATGCATTTTTCCACATTTTTTCGATTCTCTTGCATTATCGCTGCTAATCCCTTTAAAGCAATTTTAAGGTTGAATATCTTCATTTCTAAGATGACTATTTTTAATTTCTACACATAAAGATTATATTTTGAAATATCTGAGGCTGCCTTTCATTTTAACTGTCTCAGTGTAGTATTTCCTGCTCTCACAATTCCTTAAAGGTTGAACTAAGAGATTTCCAAGGAGGGCACCCTCAATATCAATCAAACAGATTTTTGTTAGCACCGTTTAGTGAATGAGCTAGGACCCAGGTCAAACATCATCGTTTACCCCCACTACAGAAATGTTTGACAACCTTTTGGTAGTTAGTATGACCCTCTATATCAACGCTTAAGTAGGTAGTACTCTCAGTTTGTGGTGTCACTTTTTCAATAGGGCCCATTTAAGTTTACACAGGGGTCAAATTACTTTTAAAGCTCCAATCAAGTGGAACTGTATGCCATATTGTCAGTCTATCCGAATGATTCCCAAAAATGTAAGTTTTGTACACAACTATGACCAATGGTTTTTGAGTTATGGGTAAAAATGGCTAAAATGGTAAAAAAGGTCAATTCTATTTGTACAGGGGGTCAAAATCGATGTTGCCCAATTTTGTTGAAATGTTAGAAGTTGTTCATCTAGCGTAATGAGTCAAAATAAGGAATAGTTTGTACCATCTGCAATGGCATAGTTTAACCATGTATGGGACAAAATAGGTCTAAGTCAACATAACCCAATTGGTGTTGACCTTCTTTGACCCTTATCTCCGTAATAAGCATTAACATAATACAAACTAAGACACCTTTAATGAGTCCTCTAACCTCTGGCAATAACGTGCAAGTATTAGAAATAGAATCAGATTAACTTTTAATGTTGAACCCCGTAAACAAATTGAAATTGACCTTTTTTTATAACCATTTTAGCCATTTTTTAGACTTATAACTCCAAAACCAATGGTCGTAGGTGGTGCAAAACTATTACATTTTTTGGAATTCCTTATGATAGATGGACAATATGACATACATTTCAAACAGATTGGGGCATTTTTAAAAATTTTGGAACCCCTGTGTAAGTTAAAAATTGGCCCCTATTGAAACGTGATACCAACAATTGAGAGTACTACCTACCTTAGCATTGATGTAGTAGGGTCCATACTAACTACCAAGTGTCAAAACCTTTTCTGTAATTGGCGGTAACTGACTCCTTAAATAAGGCCCCTATGATATTCGCTCCTCCTCTAATTCCATGGGACTGTTATAACTGCCATAAATGTGTAATTCATGAAAACAAAAAATCCGCTTTGCATCTTCTACCTTGGAATTGGGCTTACTGATTTTTGCGAAACGAAATGAAAAGAACAACCCATTGGATTCACGCTTTATTTCCGTTATGCACGTTGTATGCATGCATGACGAAAAGCGTGTAATCCAACGGGTGTTCTGTTTCGTTTTGTTCGCAAAATACAGTAGCCTTGTGTAATTGGAGCAATTTCCAGGTAACTATCTTTAGTTGACTATTTCAATTACTACAACCAAAAAATTATATTTTCAAAACTCTGAGGTCAGCCTTTAAGTCTCATCACATATTAGTTTCTATAAAACCACTTCAAGACTGCTCAAAACTGGTGTCGATTGGCCATTATTTGAAAATCATGAGCAGTTTTTCTTTTTCATGTGGTAATTTTGCAAGGTCTGGGACTTCTCTGTACAGTTCTTCTACAGTCTTGTGTGATTCAGGACATGTGACAAATTGAAAAACCTGCCACGATTATTTCTCGCAGCCTAACACATTGTGGCGGGGATGTTGTTTAATTGGGAAGGTTGGCGATGGACACATGAGCGGGTTTGAAAAACAGTAGCTGAAAATGAGTTTGTGGGCAGTTGAAAAGTGGGCGAGCAATGAGGTCTGCTCCAAGCGGATAGAGACCTGTACGAGAAGCCACCTGAACATGTTAAACTTGCAATAAAAATGTAAATAATTTGCAAATTTTAATTTTTTAGTTTTTTGAATTTTTGAAAAAAATGTGGTTTGTATAGTTTTGGGTCAAAGGTTGGGTTCAAGTCTGTCCCTTCTATGTGACTGGGAATCTTTAGATTGAAAAGAATTGGAGAAAGATTGCAAAGTCAATCTTTTAGATTTAAATTATTTTTTTATTTTATCTTAATTCCAAAGATTTCAAACTATAAGATTGAGTTTTCAACTATCTCATCAATGGGTGGAGTGGTTGAGTACACACTCGATAATGGTCTAAAACGATTTAAGAGAGTGTACTTTCTAAGGTGCTACTTTTTCAATTTAAAGGTGTCCCCAAGACAATCAGAACAAGCACCTCCTTTAAGACAGTGTTTTTTTTATTTATGTTAGAAAAAAATAAGTCCAGTATAGAGGCTCTATTAGGGTTCTAATCTTGCTATTTTAATAGCACCGTGATCTATTCGAATGCAGTCTTTGTAATTTTAATGTAATTGGGTGTACAAAAACTTGGGCTTGCCAAAACATGCAGCAGAAATCAAGCCCGATTTTTGCATGTATGAACAATTACAGGTGTATTCTAAGTTACCCTGCAAATGATAGGACCAGAAGCAAAATAATAAGGACAAATCTGAAATTAGGCATACTGGTCCATACGGACACTTACTACAACACATAATTGATAGAGGAATCGTTTCTTGAAACACTGCAAGTTTCATCCTTGTTTTTTCAATTCTTCAGTTGGAAAAAAAGTAACGAGAATTCTACAGAAATTATCCTCACTTTGTAAAGACACTATCAGTGATTTATTGGGAAGTGAGACAAAATATTTTAAATTTGCAAGAAATAGCTTAAAAGGAAAGGATATATATGTATAATCTCATAAGTCTTTTTACCACTAAAGAATCGACAGAAAGAAGAAGAAACGGCAGCCACGTGTCAAAGATATGACTTCTCCATTCAATTACGTGTGGTACGAAAGTGTCCGTATGGACACTAATGGCTAAAATTATCCGATTTTGTACTTATTAGCTTCCTTCTGGGCCTTTCATTTGCAGGGTATGTGAGGACCTGTACTTGTACAGTACATGCAAAAATCTGAATGTTTGATGATTTTTTTCAATGTTTCCTGATTTAGCAAATCACTGATAGTGCCTTTAAACTATTTCTTTCTGCAAATTCCCCAAATATTTTTTACTCTTTCTGAGAAATCACTGATAGTTTCTTTGAGTTTGAATTGCAGGCATTCCAGTTACCTACCTATCCCATCCTTGTAATAATAATAGGCAAAATTCCCCATGGAATACACCCCCACATTTTTAAAACAAGGGGTATGGTCCACTTAAAGACCTCCACCCCCAATTTTCATCTTATGTCTTTTCTTTGCATAACTGTATCATTTTTTTTTTTTCATTTATATCATATAAAAAAAAAACCTATTTTGCACGCTGGCAGACATAATACTACATCATTCAATATTCTTGTTTTTTTTGCCTTTCAGTATTTTTTTTTACCTATTGAGGTGCATGTACTATACAAGTCATCACTAAGACTATGCAGTATTTACAGCATGATTTATGGATTGACCTCCGCCCCTTCTCAACCCCTACTTTTTCAAAGCAATAGTCCTTATAATTAATATACATTACTCATATCTTTCCTATATCAATTTCAATAATCATTTTCAAAATCAAAAAACTATAAAAAATTAAAATGATTTTTAACAAACAACAAAACTCCAAAGATAGTACAATTCTATTTACATTCATTCAATCATTCAAAATTTGTTACCAAGATCCGGGAATACCCTATGCACGTTCCCAGGCACACGTCATTACAAGCCTGGATCACTTAACTGCGGGAATTGTGCAATAGCAGTGACACTGACCTGACTACGCCTTGCGTCGATGGCAAGGATTTTTGTTATATTGTTTGTAATCATCCAGGTATGATAGCTTTACTTGATGCCTGATTGAAGTTACACAATGAGAGAGAGAAGTTTAACATGTGTTACACATTTTCAAGCCCAAAAACTCCAAAAATATTAGCTAATATTGAAATCTGTACATAATGTAGTAATGTGGAAACAATGCCCAATTTCTGGTCGTCGAGTTTGGTGATCCTAAAGGGGGATAACTTGATTTAAGTATATAAAGTTTCCATCTTGATCGAGATGCCGTCACCCCCATACCAAAAATCCTGTAAAATTTTTCGCTGATATTTCAATCCCTTTTGGAGTGGCATAACCAGACCTTTGCAAATACTGGAGGGGGCAGAAGGGGTGCCGAGGGCATTTTCTGAGGGGGCAAATTCTAGGTCTTCTCCATACACTCTATAAGTGGTCACTTTATTTGGGGCTGTTGGGGGGGGGCAAGGGTTCTGAGCAGGTGGCACTTGCCCCCTGCCCGCCACCCATTGCTGGGTACGCCACTTGCCGTTTTTGATTTGAGAGCTCAAAATGCGTCTGTAAGCTCCATAGAGTATCAGTAAAATAATTATTGGTTGGACCAAAATGGTCCACACTTTTTGCCTCATAACATTCAAATCAAACAATTTTAGCACAAGATTTCAATGACAAATGAGAAAAATAAGTTCGGTTTCTTCAGAGAGAATGTGACCACTTCGTAAAAATCTAGGGTTCTGCGGGAATCGAGTAATTAAACAATCAGACCATGGCCCTTAAAATAAAAACGGGCGAAATTGGGTCATAAGTTATGACGGATATCAAAACAGGTATATTCAAATATGATGCAAGTTTCTGGCAACACTGCACTTTCTCCTCATTATGAAGTTATTGTTTTACCTAATACTGGAAAGTAGTGTCTATAGGATATTATCTTTTCTTGTGTTCATGTGGAAAGTATGAGTCTACATGCATGTGGATTTCCAAGCTATAAGCTGATGCTAAGCTACTTATTATACTAACAACAGAGGAAGACACAGGAGTGCAAAATTTGGACAAATTATGTCTGGTGATCTGCCTATATTTGATGTGATTTGGGAGGGGCCAGGCCATATGGGTTCCGTTTGACTGGTGGTTGGGACTGCAGATGCCGATAATGATAGGAGTGGTTATGTAGAAAACAAGCTTATGCTAGTTTAACTTTGAACATTTGTATTTTGGCGGGTGGGAGTTATGGTGTTGGAAGATTTTATGTTACAATGCTTAAATGCCATTGTTTTTTTTGTAGAATATTAATTGCTGTAAATGGTTAGACTATGTTGAATTCAGTAAGATATAATGATTTATAAGCATTAATCTATCCGTGGCGTAACCAGACATTTGCAAAATGGGGGCCACGAAGGGGGGGGTGCCAAGGCATTTTGAGGGGGGGCTAATTGGAGTCCTTCTCCATAGACACTGACAAAAGGTCAGTTCATTTGGGGGGGCACCCAAGAGGGGGGGGGGCAAGGGTTCGTTGGGGGGGGCTGGCGCCCCACTGCCAACGCCTGGTTACGCCACTTACTCTATTCAGTCTTCAAGTGGAGGGTGTGTATGATAACGGCTCCGCATTGCTCAAGCAATTCGATGTATCGCCTTAATGTGTAAATGATGCAGTTCCAAGGTCAGTGTGTGCTTTTCTAGGTTCTATCACTATGAGTTACAAAATGTTCATCCACCAAGGAAACACGTTCAGTGGTGTGTCCGTTGCTACATATATTGACATGGAACAGACCTTGTGTGATCTGGGAATCATATATCATACCCCAAAAACCCGGGGGTGTTTGTTTTCTAAATACACTGCCACTGGTGAATGGAAGGTAGGAACGTGCCAAGGAAAAGGTGCGAATATGGTGCGAATTCTGAATGCCACACGCGTGGAGTCACTCTTAACTTGCTATATCAGAGTATAT
>JAMKCH010049092.1:0-10998 GCA_023653785.1 Ophioderma brevispina | reverse complement strand
AAGTGCTTTCTATGCTGAAAAGCAACGATGGCTGCAGTTTGTAAGCCTAAAAATATATTGTATTGTTTTTGACTCCAAAAACATGGGTATTTACACCACCTTTTTGCTTCTAGGCCATCGGCTGAGCAGTTATGACCCATACATCTGACCAACGCACGTAACTGAAGCTGGACAATTTTCAATATAATTATTCATATAGGCCTACCAGAATATACAAAAAATGCCTTTTATTAGAATTTGTTCAAGGTTACAGGGCACTTAAGTCTCTACTATTTACGTTCCTCCCTTCAATTTGTTATCTCCACCCTCAAGAAGGTTGTTTGAAGGTTTTGTTTTTATTTTTGGTGGAGAAAATCATTTGGTGGAGCCAAGGGCGAATCACTGCGCCCTGGCCCTGTGATGCAGTTTCCGTAGTGGTTATTTTAACAAGTTGGTAATGAGGCTTCGTCTGATGGTGGACAACTGAATATTTGTCCAAGCATGGTTAATTAGTTATCAATCATCAATATCCAATGATTGTACAATAGTATTGGGGATGTTTCATCGATAGATTATGATCAAAGTTTTGGTTTTAGTTGATTACTTGTACAGACTGACGAATTGGCTATTTATGTTGAGAAAACGTGGAAAAATTTTGATTTAAAGTGTTTCCTATGCTGAAAGAAATGAACATGATTTGTAAGCCTCAAGAATGTTTTATGTGTGTATTGACCCCCAAAACATGGGTATAGCACTATCTTTTTGCTTCTAGGCTAATTGGCTGAGCAGTTATAACCCATCCGAGGCATATAAAGGTCTGTGACCTTTGACCATGAACTATATGGACTAACGCAGCAACTTGAAGGGGGAACAAATTTTTTGGTTTTAATTATTCATTATAGGCCTACCAGAATTACCAAAGAGTCCTTTTATTAGAATTTTTTCAGGTGTTAGGGCATAGGTGTCATATTCGCCTCTACATATGTAAAAATAAAATCCACAGATATTCAAAATTTAAGAAAAATGGAAAAATATCACTTCATTTTGGGTGTAAGTTTTTATTGGGTCACCCTATACGAAATTAGAATTTTACTCTCACCAAAGTGGCAAAGGACACCTGATTGTGAATCTCTCATGCACCTTTAATTCTGAAAAATATTCTGTCATAATAATGTCTATTTTACGTTCAAAAAATAAAGAAAACTCGGGTAATCTATTAGTGTCAGTTCATGCACGTTGCAGTGATTGGAAATGAAAGGTTGTTAAAAGTAGAGGCAATACAACGAATACTTCAAATTTCGTGGAGTGATTAAAGAACATTTTGTGATGTTGAAAAAAATTAAATTTGATCAGTGTAAAGTTACACTTTATGTGTGAACTTGTATAAAAACTAATGTTTTTTAAATTTATATCTTGCTGATAGAATTACTTTCAATAGAAACAAACCACGGATTCCCTCCAGAAAGCCAGGGGCTCTAATGCACATGTTTGAAAGTAATATTTACGGTGTTAGCACGCCCATCAGCACATAGTTGCATAGATAAGTAACATAATATCATTATACTAGGTATGATATTCAGAGAGCTCGACTCTTTGAAAACTGAAGCCGTAATGAATCAAGCAATTGCGACTCGCAGGACATTTGCCGCGAGGGTTTTACTTATTAATTAGAATATACCTTGACAAAGTTATCTACTGCGGATATGGGGCTCTTGTACGATGGGGAAGACCAGCTGACCTTACCGTGGTTTACGTTGTCTTATATATAAAATCCTAAGAGGGCTTTTCCAAACACAAACGGCTCGTCTAAGAGCTATGACACATTACTTAGACCTGGGGATTTGGTTGATTAGTTGCGATCGATCACTCCAATGGCGTCTAGATAACTCACTCGAGGCCATGGCAGAAGCCGATACATATTATTGGCGATTATGAAAAGAAGGATAAGTAAGGTTTGCGAGTATAATCTATCTACCTATCTGTCGTCTACGTCTGTATATCCCATCCCTCCCCCTCCCTCTCTGTCCATCCATCCCTTCCACACCACTTATCCTTCTCCATCCATCCATTCCATCCATCCACCCACCCTCCATCCATCAAAATTATGTTGCCCACCAATCATCATGGCAATTCAAAAAGGTCAAAGGTAATAATAGGCCCCACAGAGGTCAGTTTAAAAAAAAAATTAAGGTTCGAAAAAATTTTTTAAAGCCAAAACCAAAAAACATAAAAACATAAATATACAGTGTGTCCCAAACAAATGCAACACTTTGGTGCAGCGCCATACGTTGAACAAAAGCACGTGTCTACTTATTATTTGTTGTAAGGTAGACGGGACGGTTAGTCAATATTAAGAAAAGTATAAAAAGGTAGAGTTGTACTAGTTTTTAAGATATGACCCCCAACACTCAAGTTAACCGAAGACCCATTTTACAAAAAAATGAGTACACGGGTTTAACCTACCACGAACTGGAATGGAGAGAAAGAAAGAATGGCAAATACAATATTGATTGCATCAACATTACTTGCCCAAATTTTCTTGAAGAACAACTTTCACGGGTCAAATGACTGATTTACATAATTCTTATTTAAAACTGATAATATTAAAACATTAAGTTACAGGTGATAAAATATGTTTTTTTAAGAAGATTATAAAATATGACTAAGTCAAGACAAACTCCCACATACATAAAATGATAAATGCATTGGGCTGCAACTTGATGCTATTGAAAATAATGTACATTATCCAACTTTATTTTTTGAACGTGAAACCATGTTTTCAACACAAAAACTAATAACATAATAGTATATTATTCTGTCACTTTAAATTTGGGTAAGATAAAATCTCTTTGGGTCCCGTCACAAAATAATGATGAATGATTATCTCTAATCAAACTTCTTATTTGGACAATTACGAAGAGATAGTTGATAATTACATTCCTAATTCCCATGCTTCTAAGTGTGTTAAAATGCTAGTGTGTAAAAATGCATGTTATTAGCTCTTATTACCAATGGAACATCATATGGTAATATTTGTTGCAGCACCTGTCTTTAAAAAAGGGGAAAATGGTTGTTGGATTAATGATTCATATTGGTGGTTCTGGGCCCATTTGTAGTTAATAGAAAACTCAATTTGGTTAATGGGTCCTGCATGTTACTTGATTTCTGGGGTATATCTTAAAAACTATATTGACTCTAACTTATGAACTTTCAGGGATATTAGCTAACACTCCACATCTGCCTTAAAACAAAGAAGAATAAGTTAGTCACGTGCTTTTGTTCAAAACTTATGGCACCTGCCACCAAGGTTGCGTTTTTTTGGGAACACGGTTATATAGTTGCCAAAGCTAGGGTGATTGTTTTATTTTTATTTATTCATTTTTGAAGGCACGGGTCAAAAAAATCGAATGTCAATATGACCTTTATGGACCTTTGGTTAGATGGGTTGTAAATATTTGCACTTCAATACTTCAGAAACCACAAAATGATTGTAGTTATGCAGTATTTTTTAATCCTTGTTGATGGTACAATTAGTCTAAGATTTAAAGTGTGATTTCGAATTGTGTGAAAATTCATTCCTGTAGGACGATGCACCTTTGACCTCGTATGTCAAGGCCTGTACGTTATTGTCAGAAGTTCGACAAATTCGAAATTACATTTTCCTCATAGATGCAGGAAAGTAGGGTAAGCATAGGTTTTAAAATTTTCCTGTTTGGCCCCCGGGGTCTGGGTTAATGCGTTTGTTCTCCAACTCGCCGCGGCGGAACTTATGTTATTTTCCTTGACCGCCATATTCTGTTGTCATTTTTACATTATTATAATAATACTTTGCAGTTGTAATAAAATGGTTTAAATTAGTAACGGACTTTTTGTAATTGAATACTCAGTTATAAAACTTAAAGGACATTTGAAGAAAGTGCGCCATCGTTGTGCTAGCTTATAATGTACCAATGCATTTAATCATACTTGTTATCAATTAAAATATGATTGATGTTTCTGTCGGACACAAACAGAAAATGAATGCAATTGCAGGACGGATTAGGAGAGCATGTAAGTTCTAAACTGGATTTTATGCTCGGTAGGTATTCTACACCCAATCAAGCGGAAATTTAGGGAAATTTGTATCCTCGGCAAATCTCCTTGTGTCTTCTTAGATATATATGCTACACGAATTCAGATTGCAACTGTAGCGTATGTCTGTACCTACAATTACAGGGGGTCGCTTTCGTATGCATGAAAATGATTGCACTCAATTTTATGATTCTGGTAACCATTGTAAATATCGAAATATCAAAAACTATTCAGCTAGATCTTTGGACTTGCGTCTCTAATACATCCCTACATTTTCTCCTGCTTTACTACTGATTACAGATGATGTGTCTATTTCAACCTAAAATAAACATAAGTTATGTTTAGCAATAGTAAAGTAACTTCCTTGGGAAGAGGGAAAATTTGAATTGTGAATGTGGATGATTGCACGTACTGGAATGTTAGCGTTGTGAATAATCATCTTGGTCATGTTAGGAGGTCCAATTTCGACCAAAAAGGGAACATGTGATAATTGGTAAAAACCCCTCAGGACGGTGCATAACATTGACCACAGCTCATATGTAGATTTCTATAACAAGTTATGCATCTGAAATATTAGGGACCGATAAACATTTCCGTAGGGGAATGGGAGATTTATTCATTTTTTTCCGTTTCTTTCAATTTCCTTTCCATGCCTTTAAAAAATTCGTATATTACTGCTTGATTACATTTTTGCAAAGCAAATTATGTTTCACTCTATTTCCTGAAAAAAATAAACGGTTGACCCCCTTTACCTTGGGAAAACAAATCGTGTCCCCAATAAAATAAATCCATTCCATGTAATATTTGATAGGTCCATTAACAATCGTCGTTGTCGGTCCACCTCGTCCAAGTGATTCAAACAGAGTGCTACTTTGTAATGGCTGGTAACGATGACCTACTGTACCTTCGAACAACCATGCCTGTAAAAACTGAATTACACAGATGACGGCGTCACCACAACCCGTCACCAACGTGTTCGCACAGACCCCCAACCCCTTTCATCAGGTGTTACATGCAACTATAAACATATAAAGAGGACATTTTAAGTGTTTCCTGATTGAGAGTAAAGAGAACCAATAAAGGGACCATTCACTTTGCACTGAATTAAAATGCTCCTGATATTGCCCTGGGTACAAGAAAAACGTAACGATTTATTCCTGCAGAGGCTAATTTATATTATGCTGATGACTGGGATGCCTTAACAAGGTTAAGTCTGAAGTGTTAATTTTTCACGAGCTACAACCAAAAGGTTATGTGTTCGGGATTTTTTTGTTCGAAAATGAAGGCGAACAAGTAGCAAAATTAGATTTTTAAATGAAAATATGTGATGTTTGATAGCAGTGGTGGTGGCCATCCTATAAGATGAAGGGACAAATTCACGGTTATCGAAGGACATTTTGACTCTGTTTTGGACATCTGTCAAATATACACAATAATTCTATGCAAGCTACTAGTGTACACAATTTCAGCTTCTTTTTTTACAAAAATTACTTTTCATAAATGAATCTGGCGTATTAATGAGATTGTTAACGGAAGCGACACCACAGCGTATTCCCTTGTGCTTGAATCCATACTGATAAATTTTTAATTGGAATGGTGAATGGTCTCCAAGGGATCAAAGAATATAAAAATAAGCGTATCAAGTTGTTCTTGCCTCGTTTTCATTCATATTTAACGAAGTCATAGCTACATATTGATTTACTCCAATAATAGAAAAATGCAAAAAATAAGGAGCCTCGTAAACAGTTGTTTTCCAAATATGCATCGTATTTGCACAATTAGATTTGGCTTTTCTGTTCTCTCAAACTGCCAAAGGATGCCAAACTCTATTTTGTCTGTGTTTAACTTAGTAACATTCATTGCCTAAACGGCCGTTTACCATGGGGGAACATCAATCACCTGTTTTCATCAAAATGACATTGCGTGTTCAAACTGTCATTTTTCATTAAGCATTAAATATAATGCTGTAGTTTGTGATCAAGGTATGTTAAATGGCATTTATTTTGGATCAGTTTTTAGGTATTATATAACCCTGCCGTACCTAAGACTGATTTAGGTAGATGCATAACGAAACTAAAAAAAATGCATTTTTACCGATCGGTTTTCCAAAAGTAGAGTGCATTGCTATTCATTTTTTCTATTCATTACAATAGGACGAGGCTTGCTAAAAAGGGGGGTTCGGTAGTATTGGAGATAAATAAATGGTAAGGAATGGTAGTAAAACATCTTAAAGGCTGAACCGAATCAGAGATTTTCCGATGATTTTGGGGTGCACGCACTAATGTTTCAAATAAATCGTGTTTTCTGCATATATTTAAGCTTGTCCATATACTAATCATTGTGTGAAATAACTACGCTTTCAATCGAAGTCCTTCATATAGAAATAATAACTTTGTTATAAAATTCCGGATCCGGAATTTTATACACGGTATCAAACCCTGTCACTGTAACAATGTGCATAAATGTTTACTATGATGAAAACGGAAAAGCAAATTCATCTAATTTTGAATTAAGCATTGTAGGTGACTCTCGTTTAATTATAGATGGACTAGTTTTAAGTACTCCACCAAAACATTATAGTTCGTTTTTTCAATCTCCTTGAGTCAGACGTTAAGGATCATGGGTTACAATTTAATTCGTGTTTGGATGACGGTGTTGCACTGTACGTGAGACACTATGAGTATCTAGCATGCGTTTTATTCCAAATATGAAAATTTCAAGACCGAGGGACACGATTTACTTGGCATTCCATTAAACAGATAATAATAATATATAATAAACTCTTAATAAATCATTGTAGGGGCAATTACCACTGGTTCATTAGATTAATGAGTTGTATCGGGACCCCGCTTGCTAGAATCCTTTAGAGATATCTCGTCGTACAAAATCTCAAAATGTACAAAATTGGCAGAAATGAATATTAATTTCCTTTGTTATCCAAAGCGCAAATAAAATAATATTTTTTTTTAATGCGCAAACATATCCACCAACGTTGCTCGAGGACCGCATACACAGGTGTCAAACACTTCCAAACGAGAAGTCCTACAGCGACGATTCCCAAAATGACAGAATGCAAAGTAACACTTAAATCCTCAGGTAAAGTCCATGGGAATCTTCTCAGTCTGAAGTTAACTTTTGTCCCGCAGTTTAAGACGACGACAAGTTTAAAAAACGTCCCTCGATCGACAATAATATTCCACCAGTATTATCAGCAAGTTAATAACCACGATTTCTATCTGTACACAATTTGGATTTCCTATTTTGATTCCAGCAATGGTTGGCTTCAAAGACGACAGTTAGAATAATTATAGCGACTTGGCTCACATGGAATTATCAATCCTGGCACTTGTTATCACAAATCTACTTCCATTATTGTAAATTAAAACTGCTATACACAGATACGCTGGTTACAAACTGCTGATGGCAAATCTAATTCGCTTGCAAATTCTGCTTTATACAATCATTTCACCCAAAGTTCCCAAGTCTTAAAATTAATATTACAACAGCATAGGGAATAAACATAACCTTTGAACTAGCTGACCAATTGGATGCACATTAAATTACATCACTTGCATTGATCATATCACCATTATAACTTCATGGGAAATCCCATGTAACTCTTGCTTATGTAAAATAACATGTGCATTTTGCACAAACACTAGGGGAAACTTCCACTTTCTTGCACAATCATCTAGTAAATAACAACATGGTCTGATCTCAATATGCAAAAGGGGTTTTCCATAATAAACAAAGTGCCTTTTTCCATGGAAACCTTTTTCTCAAATTAATAAAATTGAAAATCAAATTTATATTTAATAACCAAAAAAATGGAGGCTATATAAACAATTGATACAAAACCAAAACACAGCATAAATGTATACGGTAATTTGAGGTATTAAAAGATGTAATTAAAAGCCAACAGACGATGAATCGAAGGTGACTCATAAGGTGGATCTTGAGTGTTTTCTTAAAACCGAGCCAGTGTAGAGCAAGATTTGCCATGCAAAGTCAAGAGCGTTTCAGAAACAAGGAACTGCAACTGAAAAATACTCAAAGAACGTTTTGAGCTTGGTTCACAGAGACAATAAGCAGTACTATACAGACTGTCTCAAAAAAATGGTACAATCAGATAATTGCTTTTTAGACATGAAATCGGGACTAAATTACTTAAGACCGATATCAATGTAAAGAGTAAGAATCTTGCTTTGATTGCTCTTTCATCTCATTTTTTGACAATCTTGAGATGAACTCAATTAAAGCAATAACAGCACATTTTTTTGAAAGGCGCCCTTAACTTTCAAAATTTGAGATTTTTGCACAGTTGTGTTGGTAATTGTCTAGTCAAACTAACCTTGCGCGTTGGTAATGAAAGGAAGCGATTTTGTAATTAGACACGGGATGCCCCTGATTGTAATTTAATGGCGGAGCTTGAAACGCCAAATTATGTCCGTCATGATGAAATAGTACTACCTCACGAAAATGAATTGTAACTTGACTTGCCTGAACTGACGGAACAACTATTGGATGAGCGTACACGTAACTGTCGCAGTTCCGTGCTTATTTTTTTTTTTCATTTGAAGGACGTTTCCAGCCAGTCCGTTGAATTATTATCGGAGATCTCCGATATTAATTATTCTAATTACAAAATTCCTTCTTTTTGCGACACAGAGATTTTTGAGCTCTACCATTCAGCAGGATTGTTTACCTAGTCAATTAACCAATCAACTGTTGGCGAACAATCTAAAAATCCGCTGAAAATTGGGGCGCTCTTCAAAACAATGTGCTGTTATTGCTTGAACTGTAGTGAGTCCACTTTTTTCACTCCCTTAAACCACGGTTCATCTATCATGTTTGGTTGGTAATCATCTTCCGGGGGAGAAGTCCTCCTCCTTACTCATTTTACGGTTTAATTTTTTACTTTTACGGTGTGATGAATGGAGTACAGCTTCGCCAAACTTGAAATTGCGCAATAACCTCACACTATTTTTTTTCGTGACATCCCCTCACTACGGCGTCCGGTAATCGTATATCCTGTTTCTAAAATTGAAAAAAAAAGTTGGCGCAGCGTTTGAAAATTCTCAAGACTGGAATAATACCGAAAGGCATTGTGGGAAAAAGGGATTCGGTCCCGTAGCGATGCGTGTTAACTTTTCCGTTGTTTTGCGAACACCGATTACCGCGACAAAACGTTCAATTTTCTCCGCTAGGTTCTATCGGTTCAGACCCAATTACAATACATATCCAAAACAACACATAGTAACGGACACTCTGATGCAAAAATCTCCATAGAACCCCTTCGTTTTCCTGAGCTTATTTTGAGATTTAGTTTCATTTGCATGCATTCGCTATTACTGACTGATAACGTTAATCTCTCGCGCAGTACCAATTTAGATAATATCTTTCGAAGTCTGTAACACAGACTACACACTTTCCGTCCCGCCGTACTCTTCACTCGAGTTGGGGCAAGTGAACGTGGGCCTTATTTCTGTTTTTTTCATGCAGAATGTCCCATTTGCATTTCAGATTTCAGATAAGGGCCACTTCTTCAACGTCACGACAAGAGTTCCATATTTGAATTCTACATGTAACAATTATTTTTTATTTTTGGCCTTAGGGTTAGGGTACTTGTATTGTAAGGCCATAAATAAAAAATAATTGGTTTCTTGTAGATTGCTAAAGGGGGATACATATGGAACTCTTTCCAAGGTCACTTATGATATCATGCAAATCCTTTTCTGACCTTTATGAGTTGCTTTATGAAGTGTAATCCCCTTCTTGAATTCGGAATCGTTTAGAAACCAGTGGCGTTTTGTATAATTTATGTTTTGTGGCATGATTGAAACGCATCATCGAGAAAACAAAAGTGGCCACCAAAATGGATTTGACTTCCTGAAGTAAAACGCACATATCTCTTGATTGCCTAATAAAAAACAATGGGATGAAACCAAACCATGAAAAAAAATAAATTTTTTCTTCTTTAAGCTATTATTATAAAGTTTGCTTTATCAAATATCATAAGGATAACACACATTTATATTCCAAACAAAACATGGTCCTACAGTGCAGACTCCTCACTCTCTGATAGAAAACCAGGATGATAATGTTTGTAACATGTCTCTCTCTATCACATCTAACTTATTCTCGCATCAAAACTTCTTCAACTTAACAAAGAACTATAGACTTCTCCTCCAGTATGGGCAACCATTAATGACTTCGGAATAAGAAAGAGACCAAGAGTGCAAGCTGGGAAAAAAAAAGCAGGGATCAAAGCATACAACACTGAACTGCATGATGACAAACCCCATGGTTTAAAACATCTTGCTCGGCCAAAGAAACCCGCTTGTCAACCCACCAAATGTAGTAATGCAATCTACGATCCAAATAGTTGTCATTTTGAATCTGGAATGCACGATCCATTGAAACCCAAGATTTCTATGATTTGTGACTTAATTATATCTGAAGAATCTCGACATCTTAGGCATCACTGGGCATGGCTAACAGGCACCTTCACCGTGATGACCCTATCATAGCTGATTTTACCACAACCCTTCCAACTTATGATTTTCACTATGTACCACGACCGGAAGAAGAGGTGGTGGGGTGTGTATGTGCCTTCGGAAATCATTCAAAGGATTCGCTGTGGCTGGCTGATTGTGAAATCATTTGAATCTTTTGAAATACATTGGACCTTGCAATAAACTCACGTTCTCAAAAACCTCTTCGTAATGATCTACATTTACAGACACAAACCACAAAGGAAACAACCACTGCACCAATTTTTCCATGAGTTTCCTCATTCTTTGAGGGAATTGCAAAAGTACCTACTCATAGTCTACTGATGGTGACTTTACTTTCCTATGGACAACCTTCGTGACAGAGATGCTGCAAAACATTTGCTGCTTTCATTGCTTCTGCTGGACTAGTTTCAACATGTGTGGGACCATCAGG
>JAMKCH010049091.1:0-11187 GCA_023653785.1 Ophioderma brevispina | reverse complement strand
AACAAAATCTTATTGTTTTGTGTATTTTCTCAAACAAAGAGAGGCCCTGCACTAATTTATTACCGCTCGTAGCGCTGAACCAATGGAAATTTTTCGTGGGTTAGAGTATTTCTCAACGAAGTAGGCCTATGTACCACTGTCACCGGGGGGAAACGGCCCCCTGTATCCGCCAATGCTCGCTCTCTCTCTCTCTCTCTCGCCCACAACCGCAAGGGCTGAACTATTTTTTACGGGCCCGAGGACCCGGGCCCCCTAAGGACCCCGGCCCGGGGTCAATTACCCCTTTTGACCCCCTCTCGACGGTACTGCTGGACTATAGCATACAAACCCAATTTAAATTGCATTAATTATACAATAAGATAATAGGCCTACTTTACATTGGTAGTACTTGAGTATTGTCTGAAAACTGGTTTAAGGCTGATTTGTGACTTAAGCCTTCAAAGGTTGGTAACACGGGCCTTTTCAGGCATGCTTAAGGTAGTACAGGATTGGTCGCTACGTTCACTGTAATGACAATGTGTCGTAATTTTTTCAAACCATGAGAATCCCAACACTTTAATCAGGTCTGTATTACCTTTTACACCGCAAAAATTGCAAATTTTATGGTCATAGAGTATTTCCCAACTAAGTACAGGCAATTTTTTTCTGTGTTTCCACAAGTGTAAAAAACCCTTTTATAGGTGCGGGTAAAGTTTTTCTTAATGGAAAGCGGGGAAAGTTTTTTTTTTGTTCATATGGTGGGTGAAGTTTTTTTTTAGAAAACTTCCCACCCCCCCCCCCCCTTGAGTCAAATTGTCGTCCCCCTATGAGAGACAGCTCGTACCTTCTATTCACGTCCTCGGGCCGCACACCACTAAATAACGCTCCCTTGAAATACACTAATATACACA
Organism: Ophioderma brevispina; assembly: GCA_023653785.1. Lineage (NCBI taxonomy): Eukaryota > Metazoa > Echinodermata > Ophiuroidea > Amphilepidida > Ophiodermatidae > Ophioderma > Ophioderma brevispina. The sequence continues at coordinate 10,297 of JAMKCH010049091.1, read as the reverse complement.
TTGGCGCCCTCTGATTTGCAACCCCGCGTGACAAATTTTGAATGGTTTTGAATCTATTTCGCTATAGCGCCCAACTGAAACTTGCAAAAAAATTCAAATTTTTGATACAATTCTAGTTAATATTTAAGAAAAAGCATATGAACAGCGCCAACACTGTTTTGAGGCCGACGTGTACGCCTCATAGCCACTTTCGACCAGGCCCGGAAGTCGGGGCCGACTTTCGACACAGAATCGAATTTCAAAGATTTGTGATAATCTCATCGATGATCAAGCTGTACTCTTTCACTTTTATTATAATATACCAACCCTCACTGGAAACCGGTCCCCAAGGACTGCAATATCTCACGCACGTTTTTGTTATTTTACCGGAACCTACCTACCATTCCCCCAAATGTGGATGAATTTATTGTTGTTTCTCCCTCTCCGGGAAATTTCGATTCTCAGAACTTATTGCGGCTCGTGTGGGTTCTGATACCGCGCCTCTCACACCAAGCCAGACAGTGTAGGACGTTATCTTTTATGTATCTCAGTTCACAGCTCCGCTCGACTCGTTTCACTTTATTTTTCTGGGGGGGGGGGTTTGGTGGGGACTTTAGGGAAATTTGCAATCTTATGTCAACCGACTCAATTTTAAAAACGAAGGGAGTGAGGTCACCAGATGTCAAGATGGAGCGGAATAAAATAAATGAAGCAGCATCACTTTCCGCCAAAAAATCCGGCTGCCGGGGTGGGGGGGGGGGGTGCCAAGGCACCCCCGGCACCCCCCCCCTGTAATCCGCGCCTGAGGTAAGTCGGGGGGGGGGTGGGCGAGGCTGGGATCAGAAATGGCCAAATTAGCCCGATGTAACATTTATAATAACTGTTGGATTCTTAGGGTACTTTTTAAGTAAGTTTGAATATTTTATCCAAGTACGTTTTACAAGTATAACCTAATGCAACAAATGACGTAATCAGGTACAATTAGAAAAGCAATTTTCGTCTGTTATGGCAAGACAGTTTATATATTGTGGCCGACTCTTTGAAGATCTGAATTACCTCTTATCTTATTTTTTTTCAAAAAATTAAACAAAAATACATATATTGGCTGGTTATTTGGGAATACAATTTAAATTAGTCATAAAAGAAAAAGGAGGAGAAAGAGTTAGATGAAAGAAGAGAAAGAAGATAAAGAAAAAGAAGAGCATAATATGAAAAGACTGAACGAAGAAATATAAAGTAAAAGAAAACAAGAAACCAAAGGAATAAATAGCGGAATTCAAAGAAGGCGAGGATGCAAGGAAGAAATTAACACACATAAATCGAAATCTCATCAGAAAGCACATAATATAAATCCAAGGTTTGGAAAATTAAACTTTGTACACTATGGAAAATGTGTGGGACTTAGACCATTACGTTGTCTTTATACAACCTAAAACAAATACATGGGTCCCGGACTCCTCAACATTCAAGGCTGTGAAACAAATCTCGAACGAACATCACCTGGGAGAGTCACAACACGCGCAGGCGATTTTGTCTGTGGCGAGTTGCGATAGACGAAAACTTTCTGTCAACAGAGGGCGACATGTCGCTTTTTTCGTCGGACAGGTGTATTACCTTTTTCACTGTGATGTTTTGTTTTGGAGTGCTATATAATTTTCTTTACAGATAAAAAATATTAAATTTAAAAATAGGTATATCTTATTTGGGGTCAAATAATTATTCCTATATTTTTTACCATTTTTGCACAGATTTTAAAAATCATGCTTTTAAAAATTTTTAAAAATTTACCTTTACATAAACCCACCGTGATGAGGCTAATAAATTGACCATCATGAGAGCTCGATTAATCTTCTTTTGTTCGCCGTTTTTATCGCCGAACGAGCCGATACAAATTGTTGTACAGTTTGTAGATTTGATGGAAGTCTTCTTACCCTAAAGAGTTTTATAATCCAGCGTAAGTATCTTACTTTGTTCACACTCTGTATGTGATGAAGCACTTTGCAGTGTTTAAAAATACTACTCGGTTTTAAAATGTAGAAAAGCTCTGCTGATGCAGCGTCCATCACACAAAATGCATCTGAGGTGAGGGCAATGCTGCAAGAATTTTCTTCACCTTTTTCACTGTCATACACTGAGCACAGTCGAGTCGCGAATCGAAATCCCAATGAACAACCCCGGTGAACAAGGGGATGCTGGCAGCTAATCGGTGGCTCACTATTGTATGTTTTTTTAATCAAAAATGGGAAAAAATTGGGTGCCACCAGTCAAGTTGTATTCGATCGAAAAAAAAAAAATTATCATTCAAAAATCATCATGCTAAGAAGGTTCACATGAGTAAACTATAGAGGGAGGTGTTCGTGCAGTATCAAGCTGATTAGCGCCTGTACAGCACTAAAATGCTTCACTTGTGGTTCAATGGAGAAAAATCACTTAAATTGATCCAAAAAGTTTAAAACTAATCTCGAACTTCTAAGAACAAGGGGGTAAGTTTTGATTCCATGACCTATCCTATACAGTTATACTGAACACCGAGTTTTTACGGTCCGAAGCACCGTAAAAGCACAAAGAACATTTTGTGGAAAATTACATCCTTCCCATAGGAAAGAATAGGAGGTCACTGATGTCACACACAAGTGTACATTGTACATGTGCGTGTGTCCCAACTGCACCACAGGATTTGGATCATTTGGCATGAAGTTTTTGTCTTTAACCGGCTAATACTTGGGCTACATATTTGATTGACCCTCATTTTAAATGAAAAGTAATTTACTTTTCAGTGAAACACTTCATTCAAATAATGACAATATACTTTGTGAACATTCTTTATCATGCCATTCATCATGGCCATGTAAACAGCGTCCACACAAAGTTTAATGTTTTTTTTATTCCACTGTGATGTTTTTAGTTAAACACTGCTCAAAAAGTGAGCACACCAAGTGATTTTTCGTTATTTTTATAGTACATTTACAGTACAGCTTGTTGAAGTTTTTCAACATGTCAAGTCACTGTGCCTGCAATGCACTTGTGATGTAAATTTCAATCCCGGCCCTGGGGGTCAGGGGACTAGCGGGGAATTAGCCGGGAATGTACATTTGCTGTCGTGACAAACCCCGCTTGTCCCCGCTAAAGTAGCACGAAATCCGGGTAGCCGGGCTTACATTTTATGTACATTCCCCGCTATTTCCCGGCCCTTACTAGCTGGGCTTCGGTGTGATAATCCCAGGATTATTCTCGGCCAATGGGGGGCGGGGACGTTTTAAACTCGTTACAATCCCGGTCGGGTCCGGGGGCTATGCGACATTGGGTCTAGTCTATATAAAATCAACATACATTTGGATCGCCGATAGTGTCAGAACGAGCGAAAATTCACCACATCGCCATCGGAAGTTAGGTTGAGAAACAAACCTCGGTTAGTTGGTTTGTTACGCTTGTTTAAAAAAATCCACAATTTTATCACGCCAATATCTGACACTAAACATAGAGTACTATCTACAACCTACATCATATCTGCCAAAGGAAACTTAAGTCCAAAACAACAAGTAATCATGGTGATTGTCGTTTTTTCGGCCCTACTCTGTGATCATGAATTTGCTTAAAAATTAAACTGAGTGAATTACGCAGGAGCCCGGAAAGGATGTATCGTGGCTTGAACGGCGCGGGCCGGTTCCAAAAACTTGCAATGATCCCCAGGGCAGAATTTCGGCGAGAATCGAGAATCGATTCTCGCAAAGATCTCGTATTAGGCCATTCACAATTAAATTCGGAGTGTCCTGTTTCCCGCCCGCAGTTCGAAAATCAGTCACGCGCTTTAAAAGATTTAATATTCTGCCAGACTTAATTATTCATATTTTCATAAAAACGTTAATTTTCACCAACTTCTTGCCGATTTTCGGACTGAATATTTGTATCTTAATTTCCTGATCTGTCAGATCGTTTAAAAAAAACAGTAGTGTCTGACAACATGTCGGAAACATAACACTACAGGAATGCAAAGATAATCTATCTTAATCCAAGATCGGCCACTCCGCCGAAATACACTGTGTGTTGACAATGTATGGAACGCTGCTACGTCCATCAAAATCACTACATGGGGAATAGATAGCGCCGAAATGCGTCCAGTAGGTAAAATCAGCAGACGACGGCGGTAGACGCTGCAGAAACTATAAGAATGATAACAAGGAGCCTAGAATTTTTGACGCAAATCTTTGCATTAAATTGAAGGACAGAGTGGAAATGAAAGGAAAAAAGGTGTGTGCTATAAAACTAACATTAATAATAAGATTTATTTGAAATGCTAGATCCCTAATTTTGGGCAGTTTTATATCATTTATTCATTCACCATGCTAAAAGCCCTGTTGGGAATGAAGAGCAGCACATACATGTCATTGTACTTGTGACCGGAACTTTTGGAGTAGGCTACTCCATCTTTTTTCCTTTCCTTTTTTAACAAAAGCACTAGTTGGGTCTACGTTAATTGGGTACCATGTGGCAGCTTGATCCGTATTTGCCAATGATATCGATTTATATATAGATTGAAAGATCAAAATGGATAATATATTTTGAAATTTTATTTTTCAACATTTTTAATTATTAAATTTTGCATTTTATCACAAAACCTAACTGGGAACACACTAAAATTGTAGTGTTTTTCCAGTTTTAGTGTAAGGGCGAAATGTATAGATTTTAGTGCCTTTTTAGCCAATGAGCCTTAATTTGAAAATATTCTTATTTTCAGTACCTGTGTGATGAATTAAGATTATTGTGAAATATGAACATTTAAATTAGGTAGAACTGAAGTATGAAATCTGTAGCAGTATCAAGGATTTATTTGGAGTGCGGGATTTCGAAAAACTGCGATTTTTTTAAAGGAAAAAATGGGCTTCTAGACAGGTGGACAAATGCCCCCCCCTCCCCCGTAGAGGTGCAAAATTTTTTGTTCACAAAATATCTGGGAATTCCTAGCTATCCTTCTATGAATTATCTGGAATTCCAGACGCTACCTTCCGTAAATTAACAGGAATTCCAGACACACCCTTCAGGTAATTCCAGGGAATCCTAGACTTAACAATGTAAAAAAAAAAAAATTGGAATTCCCAGAGATTATGGTTAGGGTGGTATAGAACGTGTTGAAATATATGATTTTTCCGGAATATTTTCCTCTGAAAATCGTTGAAAAACACTTGGGATTCCGTCACCCTCTATACCTAAATTGGCTGGAATTCCCACCCATATTAGGACATTTTTTAAAATTCTGGAATTCCAGTTTCAGAGTGACAAAAGTCTGGAATTCCGGCCGCCCTCCTCTATAAGGGGGGTGCATTTTTTCGGATTAGCCCAATGGCTCCCCATGGTCTCTTTGCACCAACCGTCATTTTTGAACATCGTATCCCAAATAGAGAGTACTCTCTTGTGATAGATTCTCCACATTTCCCTTTTTCAATAAGAGAGCAAAAAAAAACAAAAAAAAGGAATTTTGCCCCTTTGTGGAATTTGGGGGAAAAGAGAATTTAGTTTTTTTCCATAGGTAAAAAACTTATATCCAAATGATTTGTCATTCCCGCCAAGGGCTGTCATGAAGATATTTTCTTTTTTCTTTCAAATATACAAAACATCAGTGTCACTTTATTTGGGGAATAGGGAGTATCGGGGCCTACGTTAACTTTTCAAAGTCCCAAACCACATTGTGACCATTATATCATCGTTTCATTCCAGATATTAACCATGTACACGGAGACACGTTAGATTTTCAAGGCAATGGTAGTTTGCGTTATACCAGTTATTTACCCTCTAAATCATGGAGGGGGGGCATATGGAACTCTATCCATTCCACTCCCCCCCAATTGGAACAAACAAGAATTTCGCCAATTAAAAAAAAATACTAAAAGAGCTCCCCGATTTCCATTGTGCCCGTTATGGCATTTGCACGCACAACCAATAATTCAATCAATCAATCACCTCACACAATGTTAGATTTGGCCATCGTATTTAAGGAAAAAATGAGTCTCTACTCTTACTTTTCGTCGGTCTACCATCACCTAATCACTATGAGTCTTAGGAAGTTTGGACAGTCACGAGACAAAACGGTGCATACAGGAATCGGCCAGTCGACAAGAACACTGTGCCACTCACTTCACTACCAAACTTCATTTGTTCAAAGCAATATTAAATATTTTCGTTAGGAATCGAAAGAAATGAAAATTTTGGCGATTGGGGGGTTTATTGGAGGCAATTAACAGCTGAACACTAGACTGTAGTATTTGACCTTAGATGACCATACTTGACCTTGAATGAGCTCACAATTTGGTTTAGACATGTGACACATCCACAAAGTTCATGACCTCTTACAACACATGGTGAGTTAGTTGACCTTGAAATGACATTCAAAAAATTTGCGGCAATGATGCTTACTACGCCCATAGGTTTTCATGACCATACTACCATGGGTATGGATTTGACCTGGATGACCCCACATGACCTTGAAATGACATCAAAATTTTTGGGCACTGAATGTTGACCACACCCACCAAGTTCTATCCTACCACATATAGTGATTTTGACCTTGGATGACACCCCACATGACATTGACAATCGACCTTAATATTTTTGGCAGTGAATGTGATTACACCCACCAAGTTTCACATCCTACACATTGACAAGGGTATAGCAATTTATTCCATTGAACTTGAATGACCCGCATAACCCTTGGAAAGACCTTCAAATTTTGCGGCACTGAATGTTGACACACCCACCAAGTTCATCATTGCCACATTGCCAAGGCTATAAACAATTTAATTCCCATTTGTACCAAAATTGACCATATTTTTGACCATATTGGACCTTTTTGAACCCATGCCACATGACCATCTCCGCCTCTCCGCCCGCCTACTTGAGCGACATCTATGGTGCGAAGATGGACACCATACTGCTTGATAAAAGATACGTAGTTTACAAGGTGGTAGCAATTTAACCTATTTTTGACCATTATTTGACCTTTGACCCATGACACATGACCCACTCCAGATCCAGGCCAAAGCGTAATTGAGATACATCTATGTTGCAAAGATGGCACACCCACACTTGATTGATCAAAGATATCGAGTGCCGGACCACACCACACACACACGCACGGTACGAAGAGCATTTCTATAGTCCCCCTTCGCCAAGAAAAGTTGGCAGGGGACCAAAATTGGGAGTTGATATTGAGATTTTCCGTCACATTGCTCTTGCCCTTCCAAAGAATTTTAGGAATTCAAAAAAGGAACTAGTCAAAAAGCAGTGTGAAATGTGAACTAACATATACTTTTTAACTATTTTTGTATTAAATAGTATCTCTTTTGCTGAAATTATGTTACAATTTGGGAAAAAATGGATTTTCAACAAAAAAATGATTTTTGCTCAAATTTACCCAATATGCCACAATATTTCCAAAATTACACACATTTTGCAAATAGATTAAGCTCCAAAACAGTAATAAATTCAAAATTTGATCATTTGTGAGTACTTTTTATAGTGAAAATAACAAATAAAAAGTACTTTTAAATTTTGACCCCAAGGGTACAAAAGTTACACCACTGATTGTGAAAATGACCAGATACCGCAACATCCACCCCTGACTAATTCCAATTAAATAATTAACTGTATTAATTAACTGTGTGTTATTTGATTTTGGTGGTATATTTAGAGGATAATGGGCTTTAATGTAAGCCTAATTTTTTATATTCCTATGAATATAATTAAACACCTTCTTTATTAGCCTAAACAAGTAACAAATAATACCGAAAGTGTGCAAAAATCCACCTTTTTGGGGGCCCAACTTAAAAAACCGTGACCTTAAACAATTGTCCCTTCAATACTTTTCAATGAATGAAGCCAAAAAGCTCACAAGTTCCAAGGGTTCTGCACTTTACATTACCATATACAGTCGTACAAACAATAACAAACATTAAAGACTTAAACACTATATTGAAGTCCAGTAACAGAAAGAATTTGACTTTACAATGTAAATGATACTAAATCAAGTTTACCTCTCCATATCTTGAATTGCAATAACACATCATTAATGTAAACTAAGCTAGCCTGGGGATGAATAGAGTTATTTGACATCTGCATGAGTAGCCACCAGAAGAATATTATGTAAAAAGGAGCAATGTGACTAACCGTTTGTAGGTTTATTTTAAAGTCGACGTCGGTAAAATTTTGTTAAATAAAATGTCCCCTCCAGATTCTAATTCGTATTGTATTTCAGTGAAAGATTTCTTAAAGTTAACATGGAATGCCACGGTCTGTAATTTTAGTTATAAATTTCCCCCACCCTTTTATGCTGCGCGAAGCCATAAATCGCTTGCGCTATGCTTGGAATCATACGCAGGCGAATAAAGGCGGAATGTCTAAATTAAAATTGAGATGACGCAACTATATTGAATGAGGCTTGGGCGTCACCCAGAGGGTGTATTGAGTCAATCCCACAATGCAACAGTTTGGGGAAATTACACCTCAATAAGGTCATGTGATCCCCAATTTCTTCTCAGCCTCCTACCATCAATTTCCATTGGAGCAAACTGTAACTATGAATTTAATTGTAATTAACTCACATTTTCACCTTTCATTTCACTCCATTAGTACCTAGGCCTACATTCAAAATGAGCTGGGCATTAGACGAGTGGAAGGATGGTAGGCCGAGCAGGGCGCTCATTAAGATCCGAGAAATCGAGTCCAAGTTGGAGAAGCTCACCAAGGAGCAGAAGCAGAGACAGTTCCAGCTGGAACAGGTAGAGGCAGCGTATCAGAAACAGATTCGCAAAACCGAGGAGGAGAAATCCAACTATGGCTCCCTGAAGCACGAGAACCAGTCCTGCAGAGTCTTGTGATAGGCTGGAGAAGATGAGAGAGAAGCTTGCCAACGCGGTTGCAAAACAAGGACACGCCATCTCCTGTATCGAAGGCAGCTGTTCCAACGCAAGCAGTCTTGGAGGCGGAGGACCAACAGAAGTGGGCAGCTCAAGAACGACCTGGAGAGGTCGCAGATGGAGCACAAGCAACCATGAAGGAGCTGGAGAAACTTGGTGATGAAAAATTGTATGTTTGTGAAATTCGCACAAGAGATGTATTACAGTACCGTGTTGTTCCTAATAAAGCCACCCCCCCCCCACGCTTCGAATTTTTTAACCAAAAAAAAAACAATTTTAGAATTGCATGCCTAGTGCATAACTTCAAAAAGGACATGCACAATGTAAAAGTTACATGCACAGGCTAATCCGTAAAACATGGTTGGTTGCTACGCTAACGTTAGTCATATCAGACTCTGTACTTTAGGACTATGAAAGTTGGGCAAATTTTATCATTCCATCAGAATTCAATGGTTTCACGAAATAAGATAAAATTGCCATAGTTGTATGAATTCACAAAGTTTAAGTTACATGCACAAGTGCATGCAGGATACAAAAGTTACAGACACAGAGAGAAAGTACAGAACTGGCATGTGTGACTTTGGTAATTCGAAACTGCCCCCCACACCTAGATTTGGATAAAACAATTCAAGAAAATGAGTTAAGCTGACCGAAATCACCAGAAAGGGAATGTAAAGCCCCAGTTTTCCCGCTTTCAAAAATGGCAAATTCCGCTTTTTTCGCTTTGTAAATTTCCCGAAAATTGCAATTTTCCGCATTTTCGCTATTGCATTGAAGAGTGGGATGCGACCTTTCTAACTCTACACAAAAGTACAGTAACCTTAATGGTTTTCCTTACTTCTATCCCTTTACTTGTCTTACTTGCAAAATCGTGACGATGACCCGGCTAAAATGCAGTCTAAATCATGCTTACCGTACAAAGCTTTTTACTAGGTGCCAGATTACGACGCGGCACTTTTAAAAGGCATAATTCAATGTTATTACAAAATCGGCCTTGGACACCCGGTAAACACGATCCAGTGAGTCAGTTTCACGTACACGTGGTATTACGTCTTGGAAAATTACCGCGATCTATTTTGCGTGCGACCTGCGCAAAGACAATTCTTGCAGCATTGGTCATTTCCGAAGCAAAATGGAGTAGGGTCATCGTTATCGCAATGTACAGTCAAAGACAATTGATGCAAGCTTGTAGCAATTGTCTTTGATATACTTTCCGATAGTCTATCAGAATTCTAAACCAGCGGGATTTGAAGATTGATAGGGGTCATGGTCCATGGTAAAACATTGCTCATTTTGTTATATTATGAATCCACTTGTTAATTTCTTATTTTTAACTTAGGGGAAAGTGAAGTAATTTACTTTTGTGACATGGTTTTTTCTCTTCATCTCAAAATGCATTTTACGCGTTTAAC
>JAMKCH010049090.1:0-11176 GCA_023653785.1 Ophioderma brevispina | reverse complement strand
TGCCTTGTCTTTTTATCACAGTCTGTGCCAAACGGATATGCTGCAATAGCACATGCTCAAAGTCGGATTCGCTGAATTAGCGTCTTTCGCTGCATGTCCCTGTCCGATCTGAGACTCTGAATGCTCTGATTCAGGTGCTTTACACATCTCCTGGGTTGTGTTCAATTTGGTCAAAATTTTTAATGCAGGCTTGCAGCTTTTGGATGGTCAATTGTTGCTGGGTGATATCTCTCTCCCTTTGAGTTCTTTTCTTGAGTTATTTGTGATATGGGTGGCTTCCATCTCTACAAGACCATGCTTGATGTCATTCAAGTGACCCGTGAGATGACGATTTCTTGATCTTGTCTTGAGATGCATGTCTCTTGCCTTGAGATGCGTTTCTCTTGTTGTTGGTTTGTCTTGGTCATCTCCACTGTTTTAGCTTTCTCCTCTTGCATCTGCTTATTATTCACGTTCGTCTCAGACTGGCTACTTTTGTTTACAGCACCAAACACCTATCTTCAAGATCCGAGATTGTGCTTCATGTTTTGTTTTTATAGATCAGCCATCTGCTGTGTTGTTGTGCTCCTTACGTAATAGCTCCTTCTTCAAGTCAGAATTTATTTTTCTTGAGAAGACCACTCTGTCTCTGGTTCACGAGCATATCCTCAAGTTCAACGAGCATATCCTCAAGTTTCACAAGCATGATCCTCAAGTTACGAGCAGACCCTCAAGTCCAGTTGCTGCTCTCCAAATCTTGAACGAGAATCTTTCTGCTATGTTTCCCTCAAGCTTAAGGGCATGCTCTTCAAGTTCTTGTCTCTCTTCCTCACAGATCTCAGTGCGACTCTTTCATTGGTAATCTCCCTCTGTTTTCTGCTATTTTTTTCTCCCAACATTCCGTTTCATTCTTGAGTTCCCTTGATGTGAGAACTCTGTCCTTCAAATTGTGCGACGGTCATTTAAAAATACCTTGACTCTCCCAGCTTCCACGGACGCATGCTGTTTTCTTCCCAAGGTTCATTGGACTTCCTCTTGACGTTTGTCAGCTTGCTGGTTAACTTCTCATTCTTCCTCTCCATCTTCTTCCAACCTCCTCTCCTTGTTTCAACTTTGTCTTGCTTCAGATAATTCATCATTTTCTTGTAGAATATTTTGAAGAGTTGAGGCATCAACTGTGACCTTGTTGCCTATTAAAACATTATGGGCGATGCATATAAGTGATTTACACATTAGAACCTTTAATACAAAAAGTTTTATATGTGAGGCTAAGTAACACTTGCATGTGTACACTTTCATACCACCTTAATCAATATGCGTTAATTAGAGAATAAAGGTATTGTTTTTTGCCTCGGCCATGTTATCCTTTTGTATTTAAACACGGGCGAGAGCATTTATTTTAGTAGGGCAACAATGCCAGACGAGTCAACGCAAAAAATATGCATTCGCCCTTTTATATTACACAACAATACACAACAGATGTAAAAATGCACATTCTCATTCTTAAACATTTAATAATAGAGGCAGTAAACCTACTAGTATTTATCATCATTATAGGTCAAACGTCGTCAAAGATAATGCCACTCCACTAAAAGAATCGAAGAATCCCATAATGCCAACGCACATCCCACAATGGGGGCATCTACAGGCAGTTCAGATCCGATCGATCCAGATCAATCCTTTCCTCGTAACCAATTTTGCCTCTACACGGCAGAATGGCCAATTTGGATCCCAGATCTGCACACGTACATGGTGTGTACACTTGGTTAGTGTCGATGCCTTAGCAGCCTACTTTTATGTTACTCGTAAAAGTATTCTTGATCACCAAGGTTACGCGTATCATTGTCGCTTTACACTTCGAATGTCGCCATACTTTCGCACTCACTGCGACGTGTATAGTTCTATAGACGGTCTCCCGTGATCTGATCTTGTGAAACGTATTGTTTCTGGATCTGCAATGCCGTGTAGATTGCCCCATAAATAGATTCGCGCGTATAAAGTTAAACACAGTACCATTGCCAAATAAAACTAAAAATAGCTCAACTTTACGCGGTACACACAACCGTGTATCCTATTTCCCCATAAAACATGGTTTCTGCAACCAATAAAATGCCAGACAGTTCAATAAGTGTTTACGAATACCAATCTAACTCTTTTGGAAGTACCCCATACAGGCCCATACGCCGATTTATTTTTGGGGTGCGGAACCTCGAAAAGTGCACTTTAAAAAATAAAAGTGGACCTACCCCCCCAAAAAAAAAAAATGGTCCTTTTTTGGACTATTTGAACATCTCATCACCAAAATGTGGACTTTCCTTGTCAACATTTTTGGACTTTTTATGCAAAAATTCAGAAAAAAAGTCCACTTATTCAGAATCCCGCACCCCCTAAATAATCCTGCATATGGGCCTGCCCCATATCATGATATTAGGTACAATTTACAAGCCCCATATCTTTACGTACGAGACCATCCAGTGTGCTGTGTTGACTTTGCATGATCATTATAACCTGTACAAAATAAATCAATACCTCTTGGATTAATACAAAAAAATCCGAAATGCTGTCACATATGCTCTCAAAAAGCCTACAGTGGAATCATTGGCAAAATATGATGACTAAAAAGACATTTGAAAAAGTTTGGAGTTTTGTCAAACTTCCCGCTCACAACAGAAAATCTCTCCTTCATTGTCAACATAACCATGACTGCTTCATCAAAAATTGCAAAGGGTTTTTTAATGAACCTTTTCTCATTTTTTTTCTCAATACAGATGACAATGTGGAAATTACCTCCCCTGAGTGAGATGTTCCAAGCTGTCTGATTTCCGTGTGACTACTGATTGTGTCTCAGAGAATAAGGAAATGTTGTCTCCCGACAAAGCTGTTTTGACCGACAATATATCGGGACGTATGTTAAAATTGTGTCCGACTAATATAGCTCCGATTCTCGCACGCATCCTCAACTTGTCGCTGTCTTCTGTAAGCTACCGACTGGTTGGAAATAGCCAATATAGTTCCAGTATATCAAAAGGGCAACCGTTCTTTGTTGACTAATTACAGCCAATTGCATTACTCTCCTTGTTTGTGAAAATGCTTGAAGCCCTGGTTTGTGATTAACTTAGATCTCTCTTCATGCTATGGCCGCTTTTTTGAAATCAGCATGGTTTTACACCTGGAAAATCATGTGCCACAGCTTTATGTGCGGCAACAACTGCATGGCTGGCAGCCCTTGATCGACTTCAAATCCACTGCACGTATTGATCTGATTCATTGGACTACAGTCGGGCATTTCATTCATTCTCATCATGGTTTCTCACACTAAATAAACAAAACTATGTATCTGTGGTTCCATGCTAATTTGGATAACTTCTTTCCTGACCGGTCGACAGCAACGTGTTATGTTTCGTGGTTCCAGCTCAGTGATCAATGTTTTTATCAGAAGTCCCTCAATGTTTGTGCTGGGGCCACTCTTGTTCAACATATATGTTAACGATCTCATCTTCATATCATTCGTCTATCTACCAATATCTGACTACCCTTCATCTTCCCACTGAAGTCAGAAGTAGTACTGATGTGTCGTGCTTCAACCGATCTTGCTAAATTAAATTGGTGGTCAACTAGGCCTTATAAACCCTCTAAAAGTTCAATTAGTGCTTAACACGGCGCAAGTAAAGGCGCGTGTCATTCCTTCTTGCTATGTAAATAATACCAAACTCATAACAACTGACATTCTTCGCCTTTTAGGCGTGATCGTTGCTATTGGAATTTGACCTGGAATGATTCATGTAATGCAAGTTGTCAAAAAGTGCCATAAGTTACTGAGGTTTTTTTTAGGGTGGTTGGTGGAAAAATAATCTAGCTGTTCTTCTGAAGCTCTACAGTAGCCTTATAAGCCATTTTATGACTGCTTTGCACCTGTGTGAATGTGTACCGTAAATGCAATATTGAGACATTCGAGCAAATTCAGCATAGAGGTACTCGGCTGATTTTAGATCAACGCAGGGGGAACAGTCTTATGATGACAGATTGTGTACTCTTAATATTTCTAAGCTGAAGTTTAGAAGAGACTATTTATCAGTATCATTTACATGTTCGTGTCTAATAAAAAACGATGTCTTTCATTTTTCCAGATTGAGTGTCAATATAAGACAACAGATGATCTTCTTCACTTTCAACAAGATGTCACGCCAAAAACCGATGCCTACAAAATAGCCTCTTTTTCAGCCTCTCTGTTATCTGGTTAACAACTCTCCCTCTCTCATTAAAGCTCACTCATCACGTTGCAGTATTAGTTCTTTTAAACTCGTCTAAGTGGAACATTTTAAGAAAATCTAGGTTTTTTTTTAATCACTACAAAACACTCACATTAACCCTCATTTAACCTCACTTGCATGCACTGTAACTTTACTTTCACACATGCATTGTGAACACATAACACTACAAAGATGTCCTACAATACACACACTGCACCTACACACACCTCGCTAACACCCAGATCACATACACACCCACACACACCCTCAAGCACGCAAACTCACATACACACACACACACACATCATGGATAAAAAAAAAAAAACATTTTTAGCTATTTAATTTTGTACGATATCACCTTTGGGTCTAATTATTTGTTTTTGCATAGTTTAGTTTAATTTTTGGAACTTTGTGCAATACTTTGATGTGTGCCCGTATTTGATGTATGAATTTCTATGTTGTCTTGGGATTTCTGAGTAGGGAGTTGCTTGCACCGTGTGACTGTGCTTTTGTGCTTCGCAGCACTCCCTGGCAGTTCAAAAGGTTCAATTTTTATTTCTATATATTTTTTTTCATTACTGATCTTTGTATTGTTTATTGCTGTGTCGCCAAATGATAAATAAAGAACAAAATAAATAACACGAACTATCACCACTCAACAAAATGAATATTACTGTTTGAAATGGATTCTCACCTATATGCGAAAGCAGAGTATATGTGGTGGTCAAAACTTTTAAGTATTTGAACATTATAGTATTGATTCAAACTTTCATACTCTAGGTTTGTAAAAATGAGTGCACAAATAATCTTGCCCGAGCGGCATCCACATTGGTAGGGCTGAGCTGGCTGATAATGATTCATGGCATTTGCTAGAGTGATGACGCTCAGCCTTCCACTTTGGATGCCTCTTGGGAAAGATATTATCAAATCAAGTTGCATGGCATTCGTCGTTATGTTTGTGACCTGCAACCGGGAAATTTTTACTTTCACCCACTGTTGTTTTGTCACGTAACCAATTTGTTATTTTACATTATTTAATACTCTTTCATTATTATTACTCATTGCTAATTTGTATTTTTAAATTTGGTTATTTTGTCATGGATGCAAATTAAAGTTCGATCACATGGTGTTACCCCATCATAAGGTCACACATTTGACCAAACTTTATTTGACTCCCCCCCCCCCATGACAAAATAACCAATCTAGCAAATGTTGAAACATTAGTCTGGGTTATTAATAATGTAAAATTAATAACATATTGGTTTATGTTTACAAAAAAGCAATGGGTTGAAAGTAAAAAACTAAGGTCACCAATGTGACCGAAAAGGGCCGAGTATTGTTCATTATTAAATTGTCATTTGTCTTGTTTGTTGTTTGCCTTGTTTTATTATTTCCCTTCCCATACGGTGGGCCAACATGCAGCATCGATGCCGACGCTTCTCACTGATATGCGACTGATGATTGTCATCTACTGCACCACAAAACGTATCAAAAGCGTGTGACCTCTTGTCACCAAAATATCAAGAATGCACTTGCCCATTCTTGTGATTTTTTCCTAGAAATTCAAACAAAAAAGTATACCTTGATCTTTCTGCTGTGGGTTGATTGTGGCACTTTAGCATCCAATTTAGTGAAAAGAAAAAATCTTGTGTCAAAATACTGGAAATAAATGAGCTCACACGCTATGTTGCTCATCTGAAACCACTAGAACTTCACCAGGCTTCTTTATAGTGGTATATTAAGTGGATTTTTTAGTTTTGAATAGTTAACAATTTCGTTAATCGCTGTTTCAAATGGATTCACATTAAACCCTATGGGTCAAAATATTTTTTGTGGATTTAAATTCATTACCTTAATTTAAAGGCGACTTAAGATATTTCAAATATAATATTTTTGTGGCAGTAATAAAATAGTCATCTAGAACTAAGATAGTCACCTACATACTTAATTCCAAAGTTAAGATTAACTCGATTTTCCGTTTTGATGCAGTAACATTTATGCACAGTATAACAGTGCCATAGGATACCAGTGTATAACAAATTCTGGATCCGGAATTTTAGAACAACGTTGTGATTTTTCTATTATGACGACTTCAATTTGAGCTTAGTTCTTTCACACAGGATGAGTATATGGACAAGCGTTTATGGTATATGCAAAAAAACGTGATTTGTTTGTGACACCTGATGGCGCCTTCATCGTGAAATCTCTGAGTCCCTTTAATGTGCATGGTAAGTGATCTATCAATTGCAACAGAGCAAGCATTTCCCACTATATAGTACTTGTAAGATGTGTTGTTTTGGAGGCCAGAGCGTGGCACAACCAGTGGTTTTTTGGCAGGGGAAAATGGGCGGGACATATTTTAAGGGGACAAGCATAATATTATATTAAATTCATTTTCATGCGATTCATATCATTTTTTGAATGAAAATTCATGTTTTTTTTTTTCAATTTCTGGAAAAAAGCAATGTGCTTAATGAGTTTAGTGGCTCATTGCTTATGCCGTAATACTAGCAAGAGCTGATTGAAGGGATTTGAAGTTCTTGGAATAAAACTACCTTAATTTTGTATGGTCCTGAAAATCGGCACGCTCCATGATGCCACCTGTATCATGTGGTCCTTGATTTGGTCCACATCGAGATCAGTAGTATCACGTGCGATTATGTTACAGATTGACACAACGCTTAGGATCATCCATTCTGTAAACACAATTATAATCATATGCTTTGAGAATCTCCTTCATACTTTCTACATGTTTTTAAAATCATATTTTAGTTTATCTGTCATCTGCTTGAGGCTCAAACTGATAGGGCATCCAATTTCACCCGAACATGGCTGTCTCTACATCGGATTATGCAGTGTTGTTGTCTATGAGTTTCACAATGATTGCCATAGCGAGTAGACGTCGTATGTAGCGGTCACAAGATATAGTTGAGACTAATACTTGAATTAGCGCAGGTCCCTGCACGGGTCAATTTCGGGTCAAATCGATTCGGCAACCAAAACAACAAGCGAAAACAAGTGAAAGTTGTGAAAAAATGAAAAATTCTCAATTTTGGAGCTTAAATGAGGGACAACCTCAAGAATTAATAAAAGGTAAAGATATTGCTGCAACACAGAGAAGTACTGAGACTAGCATCGCGAGCTTTTGACAATATTTAGAGTCCAAAAGGAGAGAATACTGACAAGGCAAGTCTTTTTCAGTCCATGACCGAGTTATGGTACCTTTCTTTATATTCAAATCAGATTCTCAAAGCTTAATAATGATACAATTGAATGGATTCTTTTGCATGATACAAAAGAAAGTGGATCCAGGAACAGTTGCGTCCTGTGGCTCAAAGTATCGGGGTGAAATGGGGTAACATTTGCATTTAAAGGGCCATGGTCTGATTGCTAATAGCCTTGTCCCCAGGGACCCCAGATTTTAACAGAAGTGGTTAAATGTTGGTATCAGAAGAAAGCTACTATTTTTCTCATTTACTCTGTGAAATCTTAGGGATAAAGGATGTTGGTTTGAATGTTATGAACAAAAATATGCCTCATTTTGGTCAACCAATATTAATTTTACACAGTACTCTATGGGGATTACAAAATCTCTTTTTAGCTCTCAATCAAAATGGGTCAAAATATCGGTGCAAAACTTTACAGATGGGGTTTTAGGGGAGTGCTATTCTATCAGGGCTAGAATTTCATTGAGAATCCGAGAATCAATTTTCACAAAGATTCTCATAAACTGATTTGCATTTGAGGTGAATTTGTCATAAGTCATAATTGTGTTACAACTTTTGTGAGTGTAAATGAAAGTCATTATCGATTTTAAGTTTATCAAGCAATGCACCCGACTTGAGGCCATACACTTCCAGCCTATCACCAAACAAATACGTAATAGATTTTTCTACAACACAAATTAATTTGTGCTAATCCTTAGTTGTCATTGAAACTTGAAAAGTGAATTCGATAACGACTTCTGCCCAGTGTAAACGCCATATTAAACTCTGCAAATAAAACCTCAGAAAACCTACTCTTGCTTCATGCATATGCTTGTCCATTTATTGCAAATCACCTCCTGACATTTATACCCTTGAAAAATGGCAGAGACCAACAGGTAAGATAAGGGTGTGAGAAAACTGTCAATATATATTGCACCATATTTGAGTGACTATATTTTTTCTACATGTGACCATTTTTGGGACACCCTGCATTTTATTCCACAAGCTTCCATGTTTACTGAATTCAAAATATTAACCCTGATCAAATTTGTTTACTTCAACTACAGTACAGACAATAGAATTGTGAAACACACCTGTTCTCACGTGCACACCTGTATGAGCATGCAGTGACAATACCTTTAATATGTAAGGGACCACTGCACTGCATTGCACTGAGCATATATAATTCAATAGTCTTTCAATGTCCCAACAACTTACCTGTTCTCAAGGCATATGAATGAAATAAAGTTCAAAGTTGCCACAAACTCTATAACATGGTTCTCCAAAGCCCTTATATAGTCTGATTCCTTTGTTTTGCTTACTTTATGCCTAGCTTCTAATTGCACGCGATGATAACTTTAGAGCCACTACATACTACATACAGCTACATTCCGATAGCCAGATTCTTCACGGGACTTAGCAATGTCCCAGTAAGTTTCTTCTGGCATGGTTTCTGGTAATGCATAAACTTTTAATTGGAAACCAGCAAAACTTTTACCCGCCAAAATTCTTGCCAGGGTTAGCTGGGGTTTCCCCAGTGCAAGTCTAGACATGTTTGAGCTTAAGGTACTGCTTTGCGGGGTTATAAAGGGAAGTTTGGTGATGGACTTGTTGGGGTCAGAAGTTTGTCTTTTAAATACTGCATGTAGGAATTTAGGTAATAGAATTCTTGAATGAAATAAAAAAAATTGTTAGCTCTGTGCTCTCTCCAACCTGACACAATATCAAGCAATATCAGAAGAGAAATGCCTCTTTTATATAAATATTCATGAGCTGATATAGGACTTTTCAGGGTTGCATAACTGTAGGAGAGATCAAACCAACCACCCCGAGACTGTTTTCTAAACTTGTCCAAGGTAGAAAATAAATGATCTGGGACGGTTCATATTTTTATTGCTGGGTGGGGGGGGGGGGGGGGGTCAGGAAATAGTATACCATAGGGCTACAGATAAAAAAAATACCCGACCCCATGACCATGAAGTAAATTCACATAATCCCCTCAGTGGATTGAATAAAATTACATACCCTGAAAGCTGGGGCCACCAAAAATAAATAACTAAAAATAACAAAAATAAACATTTGATACAGATTTTACCCAACTTTTGTGTATTACAATGTGTCTCTTCTTAATTGAACAATTTACATGACCCTTTCTGCATATAAAAATATTATATGACCCCCTTTTTTTTAAGACTATCTTAAAAAAATACATGACCCCCATATATTTCTTATGCCTCCACCCAACATAAATAATGAATGATCCCTAAATGTTTGTAAAAGGTGCTATTCAACTGAACAACAACAAAATCTAATTGAGTTTGAAAGTCACCTTTAATAGACCGAAAAGATTTGGTTTATAGGCGAACATGTTAGAGATACCCTGCATCATGCGAAAAATATTTAAACTATGCTGCGGATAATAACCCACTATGGTGATGCAATAGAGAAAATATTTTTTTTGGATTAGAGTTTAAAGAAAGGTAGAATGTAATGGCTATTTGTATTGGATACATTAAAATTCAAATATGTATGTAACACAGTATACATGGCACTGGATTTTGCTCACAGTAAACCTTATGCACGTTAGATTCTATATAAACTATTTCTGGAAAACTCAAGAAAAATTTTCAATCTTTTTAAAGAGACATGAAGACATTTCAGAAAGCAGCACCCAATTTTCAACTTTTTTTTTGCATATGTTACCAATGTAGAATCACATGACAGTGATATAGCCGAGATGTCATCTTATGTAATAAGATGATGATTTGTACTTTCGGCCGTCAAGGTTTTCTATAGGGACGATTACTGGTACAGGTAAGTTCAAAACAAAGTTGTGGTGTATTTTGTTCTTGTTTGTCCAAAAAACCTTCGAAACGTTCCGGTAGGTGGTCTACAACTGATCCCGTGCAATTTGAGAGAAATTTGATCCTCCATTTTTTTAAATTCAGCAAGTGTTTATTTTTAGCCCATTTGGTTACCAAAATCAAATAAACTGCAGAAGTTGGGTGTGTCAAATTATGTGTTAAAATTTTTTTAGGTGAACATAACCATTCTATATTTCTGGCTTGTTAGTTCAATTTTTTAACAGTGGTAACTGAATCTCAATAAAGTGAAACAATTGGAAAATATTCATTAACCACAGGCCTTCACTTCATCTGCAGCAACACCCAAACTATCATTAAAAAAATATGGGAGTGCTCTAAAAATCTACTGCCAAAACTCAAAGCAGGGGTTAATGCTCAGATTGGCAGTGGTCCTGCCAACCCTTTAATTCTAGCATATATGTAGACCATGATGTAAAATATAATGGCAATTCCCAGGCATTAAAGCATATGGTCGGTACCTGGGCCGCAATGGCATATCCAATTTGCCCAATTTATATTTATGCTTCATTGATTTTTGTTCAGTAAAAATGAAACACCATTATCCAACCTGGAGAGAATTTATTACAACATAGAGAAAAGTATATCAATGTACAAAAGAGGATGAAGTACTTGGTACAGATCATGCCATTAATTGCCAATTTATATTATTATTCTCGTCTCCAACAAAGTGGAATGTCATATTTAAGGTGTTATTGGACAAAAAAGTAGAAGTGGAACATTAAAGGTGCAACGAGATATTTCACATATCAGGTGTCCCTTTAAAAATCGAAAGTCTGATTTTTTCCCTGATGTAAAGCTTTCCATCAAAAAGATCCCCATCTGAAATATTAAGTGAGAATGTTCTTGGTACAAAATT
>JAMKCH010049089.1:0-19214 GCA_023653785.1 Ophioderma brevispina | reverse complement strand
GTGGCAGCCATTGACGACGCGACTCTCAGCATAGTCAACACTCGATCAGTGTGCAGTCCCATGATGACAACTATACTATATTGGTATCGTTGTTTTAATGTTGTCTGGGGAGAATTATGTCGATTACGACCGATATGGTTTGGGTCCCGTTCTGTAGTAACCGTTGCATCAAGAATTTGGTGCATTTCATGTTCCTATTTCTGTAAAAGAAATTTTTGGGGGTTTTGTTTAATTCCATAGTCCCGAATGAAAAAGAAAAAAGTCTTACATAAAAGGGAGAGGTAAAAGGGTCCCCGTTTAAACGTTTAGCGACTTTCTAAACCTTTAAACGAAACGGCCTTCCGACCGGTTTAACCGTTTTAATTAAACGTTAATACTGACAGCCCTTATTGTAGGCAAGACCGTTTATGCCTAATGTGTGATTGATTCTTTCAGGAGTGGGTTGGTGCTCTCCTTTGGTTAGAAAAACAACCTGTCCACTGAAGAAACATTTCAATAAGCCACTGCGACTCAAGGAAAGAGAAGTGAGTGCTATCCTAATACATGGCAGCACATGGCAGCTATTGCACATACAACCTTCTAGCACTCACCACAATACGATATCTAAAACAATTTCCACAGAATAAAAAGTCCTATTGTACTAATGCTTCAGCAAAAATGTGCAAAACAACCGCCCGTAAAATGAAACAATCCAATGTCACACATTCTCTTTCTAAATGCACTTTCTAAACGGTTTAAACCTGGTACTTATGTTTACAAAGTTTTTGATGAACACATGGATATACAAACACAACCATCTTCTGGTATGACAAGGGAGATGTGTCCTTTTTGCCTTCTCTTGATGTGTTGCCACGTAAAATTGCTGCCTTGCCCATCTTTTCTATAAAGGATGTTATATAGACTGGATAACCGTCCTTTCAAGTGCCGTGTAACCATGTAGGGCGCTGACGTTTTGGATTTTGCGCATTTACAATTACATTATGGACGTTGTGTGTGTACTGTGGGTGGTTTTGTGTAGGCTAAGTAGTTGGTTCGTGGTGCTTTGAGGTGCAATGAATTCTGTGATATATACAGTGACTGGAAACTGAGGCCGCTAAGCTCATGGGTAAGGCGCATTTTTTTCACCTGTGGCCAAGAATATTGCCCAGGACCCGAAACTTTAGCCCACAGACTCTAACCCCCGTCTGGTTTTGTTATTTTCAACAATGCATTACGTTGCTGACCATCCTATATTTATCACGAGTAAGGAGTGGGAATAACCTGTTGACTGCCTTTTGTTAAATTTGAAAGGATCCAAACAACAATAGGGGTCCAGCTTTTCAATTTGAACAAGGCTCACAAGAGAATAGAGTAAACGTTGACCCCGTTGATCAGACACTCTACTTGATCTTACCGTCCTTACTCAAAGTGTCTACTGTGCTCTTGGCTTTCTTTCCAAGGTATATCTTAATTGTCAACCACTGTGCCTCTTCTCCTGTCATTAACAAAGGGATAGATAAGCAATGACAGCTGTAAATCTTCTTTACTTTCACACTCACCATATCTCCTTGTACATGAGTTGTACCGTTGTTGATTCGTTAACAACCCACTATGTGAAAGACTAATGTACAACAACTGCCTGTACACTACCTACCGCAGTTATAAAAGGTAGCTGCTGAATATGTCCAAGGGGTTTTGAGTCAATCTAACAATTCACCAGTTTGATAATTTCAATCAATAAGTCATGTGCAATCATGTGATCCCCACAAATCAGGTTGACCACTACAAGGCCCATTCATACCTCCCTGCACTGTGCATTGTGTTGCGGATATATCAATCACTTTCTGCCGCAACCAGTGGTGTAGCCAGACCTTTGCAAATGGGGGGGGGGGCCAGAATGGGAGCCCCCCCCCCCCCGAGGCATTTTCTGAGGGGACGAATTTGGTTCCTTCTCTCCGTATACACGTAATAAGAGGTCATTTCATTTGGGGGGCTGGCAGGGTGGGCAAGTGGTTGTAGCGGCTGTTATGCCACTGGCCGCTACTTACTGCAAATCCCGTAAAATGAATTTAACTTTATTGCGGTAGCATGATGCGATTTTGGTAGAGACTGCAGTTTGGGCAATGCAACTCACTGCAATGCAGATGCGTAAGTATGAATGACCTAACCCTATTCACTCACCAAGTGTTGGCCATTTTTCAGTGTATTATCAACATCATCTGATAATAATTGTAACTAACCTTTAGGACCATCTGGTAGAGGTGACCAGCCAATAGGACCTCCTGATTCATAGGACTGTCGGCATTCTCAGCTGAACACTCACCCCTGACAAAGGCAAACAACTTCCTGGCCATGAATCTAAAAGGACACTTAATTAGCATTTATATTATATTCAAATTATCTCATGAAATACACAACTTGTTCTCTGAATAGAGTAGGAGTATGTTTTTAACCTTTAAAACGATTAAGTTAGTTACTTAGTTATACCAAAGTTTTAAATCCGGTTTTGTCCCCGTTAACGAGGTGGCCGGATTACACCTCACTCAGCAATACTGCTGCGTTGAGGATTTATTGGAGCCCAAATATAATTGACGGATGCCCTTCCTGACGTCAATCCCACAGGTTTCGGCGTGGGCCTAGCCTTTGGGCAACCACGGCCCACCACAAAAGGCAAGCATGTGCTGGATGGCCGCCATTAGCTCTCCAGGGCTGACGCCCTTGTAGTCATTCCTACCAGGGTAACCAGCTACACTCCTCATCAGAAATCCGATGGGGTGAGGGTTTAGCCGCCGACAACTCGGCCCCCGGACAGGTCGTATGGTTTCCAGGATACAGTAGCAGGCCTCAAAGGAAACCTGACCTGACATCCAAAATCACAATTGAAATTCATAAATGTTTATTATCTGAGAAGACAGAAAGAAGATGGTTTAAAAATCATGCATGGATATTTGTCATTGCATGGTGGGGGGATGTTAATGAGTGTACACGGTTTGTTGTAGGTTACTTGTACTTGGAACATTTTCGTGTGATTTGGGTTTATTCATTTTTATGGGTGGATGTGTGCATCTTTTTTGTTACAACCTTACTGTATTGGATTTCAGTACGTATTAGATTTCTTTTGCTGTACTGACTAATTAGGTTAATGTCTGCGCATTGGCAATCATCAATGCACTTTGCAATCAAATTTGACAAGACTCATAATGACACACGCCTGATTATTCATCGTCAAACTGGCATGCGCGCATTGATTTTTTTTCAAATTCACTCAAGCTAAAACCTCTATTAATCCATCTTGACCCTGCTGTCAATATCAAAATAACAGGTCTGAAAGAAGCAAAAACAAAAGACAAAGAAAGGCTGACAGATAAGACAAACACGACAACGTAAATCAGACAGCCAAACATAAACCTCATAATCAGGTTTTAACCAATAATCAAACATATCAGTAACTTACATAAGGTAAAATTTGTCCAAATTGCTACGTAGATGTACACATATACACTGGTGGAATAGAAATTCTGCATTCTTCTCTGGCGTGGTCCATGCTGGTAGGCCTAGTTTGACGGCAAATCTCTCTCCAATGTACTTCAGGATGGTCCTGCCTTGAAACATATTCTTGTCTTGGGTCGTCTTAGCAATACCTATCACACACCTTCAAGTTGTATAGGGAAATGTTAACAGGAACCCTTCATGGTTTTTAAAATCGCCTCCCGACATCACAGACTAGATATTCAACTATATTAGATTTCAAATTAAGTGAGACTCCATAAATATTTCCATAGGGATGATGGTGCCATCCCTGGCCATGTTGAGACTAGGCCTTTGTTGCCTTACAAAACATATTGTGTCCATGTTACAAAGTTACTTTAAGAATGGAAACTGATGTATTCAGTTCTACAATGGTCTGTTAATGATAGAAGGACTTGTCAAATCCGTTTGTGCTAAGCTTTTATACACGTTCGGGCCACTTTTGATGGCCAAATAAAAACTTAGTTGTTGTTTAGTGGGCATTGATATAAAAAAGCATTACTTCTCCAATACTTTGATAAAGAATGAATATTTTGCATTGTCAAAGGTAAGTTATGTTCACATAACAACATTTAATGAAATATTTGTTGTTATTTTCATCCCGATACTTCAAATGAAACATCCAAGCATTTTCTTAGATTTGAACAATGTCTTGGTTATGTCACCATTTATTTACTAGCTACATTCTGTACATTGTAATGAGTACCATCAACTTTTCTACCTGTATTCCATTAAAATATTTTCCTCTTACTCCGGTCTCATGATGAATGGACAGGCCTAAACTTTTAATGAGGTCTCACTTATTTGAAATCTACTATAATATAAAACTCAACAACATGCACTACATGCGAGAAATGACATTTTTTTTTTTGTTGGAAAAAACATGCACCGCACACATTTTTGTATATCCAATTTATGAGGCCATCAAATGAACCACATCCTCAATTAACCCAGGAGCTAGCACACATTTGTAACACAATCTCAAGTACAAAAGGTTTGAGTGATTAAATATGTTGACAGAATGACAGAAACCCCTGAAACATGATTCTTAAGTGCCGCAAGTGGTGCTAAGGGAGAGGGGGCCAAAACAAAGTTTGTACAGGGGTCAAATTTGTAAATTGATCCAATAATGTTGAAAAGCACACCATGTTATGTGTCTAACCATAAGGATTCAGAAAAGGTATATGTATACAGATTAACTGACTATGAGTGTGATGGTAAAAATATCGATCACAAGGTGAAAGATGGATTGTTCCATTTCACGAGCCGCAGCGAGTGAAATGGACCAAGCCATCTTTCACTCGATTGATTCATATTTTTACCATCACACGAATACAAGGCAGTTAATATTTGTTTTATATAACTCATACAATAGATTCTGGTCATTTATTAATTATATCGTCAGATCTAGCCTAGGCCTGTATGTACAGGGCCTGGTAGGCTATGAACAGAATGACAAGTTCCACTGATTTTTCAAAGAAAAGCAAAAACGTACTTACCTTTTGTAGACCATATACGAGGTGATATTTTCCAGGCATTCAAGTAGAGTTCAAGGTCCAAGAAGCACAGTTCCCAGATCCAGTTTAATGCAAAATCCGATTATAAATTTCAACATGTCATGATGTAAACGCCGACATCAATCTTTTCTCCAACAGTAATAAGTTCAAAAGCAGCCTCAAATAAGTCAGGCTGCTCCCCTTGGCTACGGCATAGTCTTACACTGACAGAATCTTGACAGCGTATTTTATTTGACGCTTTGTGTTTTTTGAATCGGCCTCGTCAATTAAATCCACTATATCTTATTCATTTACTAGCGCACATCGAGATTGCTTCAGTGGACGCCATGTTATCGTCTGCAAGGAAACTTTTTTCACCGTAGTCACTGTTTCGGAATGGCACAGTTCCATACATGCTATGGCGTTGTACAGTCTTAGCGAACGGGAGATGAAAGTACGAAATTACGTGTTAAAACCTCTTCATCAGACTTCTTTTGTAGCTCTACTGTACACGCACGGCATGTTTAACACAAATCGTGTGGATGGAAATGGGCTGGTGGATAGTAAAACTAGCAACGCGTTAATAGTTAATTTGTAAATTGAGATGATGGTAACTCTATATTGAATATTCACGTGGCACAAATAAACCAATTAAATGACTAGAATCTATTGTATGAGTTAATAATTTTTAATATTTACACCCTAAAGTTTCAGATTAGAGGCTAAAACATCAAAAATCATAAAAGGGTCATTTCATTTGTACAGGGGTCAAATGTTAAAATTGCTCCGATTTTGATAAAAAATGTGCAATTATTGGTGGAGCTCATAGGATAAAATTAATGAATATGTTTTGAGTGTCTCAAATGCTTGCTTAAGCAGTAGGGGGGTAACAAATCAAGCCATTGAATGCAATGGACGTGACCTCGTGCCCCCTACACTGGTAACTAGCATTTAAGACAGTCAAAACTATTTATTCCTTATTTTAATCTCTATGAACTCCACCAATAATTTGCACGCATTTTTTTATCCACATCGGAGCGGACTTGAATTTGACCCTGTACAACTGAAATTGACCATTATTATTGATTTTTTTCGGTTTTAGCCTATTACTCTGAAACTTTAGGCTGTACATATTACAACTATACCTTTTCTGAAGCTTAGGTTGACCACATAACATGGTGTGCTTTTCAACATGATTGGAATCAATACAAAATTTGACCCCCTGTACAAACTTTGTTTTTGGCCCCCTCTCCTGTATGGGCACCACTTGCTGCACTTACGAATTATGTTTCAGGGGTTTCTGTCAGTCTGGTAAACATATTAATCACTCAAACTTTGTTACTGAGACGTGTTGTACAAATGTGTGCTAGATCCAGGGCTAAAAATCATAAAGGCAAACCTCAGAATAATGACATTGTTATGCAAGTTATAATGTAATACAAGTGTCAACCAGAAACCCCAAATTGAGTGATCATCAGGTAGGGCATCCGGTCAATTTGCTCCAATAAATCCACACACATCAGCATTGCCGTGAATTTGAGGTGAATTGGGCCACCCCCCATTATCGGGTGACAAACCATATTTAAAACTTCGTTTTACTACTATTAAGTTCACACACACATACACACAAACGCTCACTATGAAATACATTTTCCGTTTTGTGATATCATAAAAAATTAAATTTTACTTTTTTTATTTTTATGCTTTTATTTGGTCATCCCCCTTTAAGCAATTCATTGTAAAGGTGTTATCTGTGTATCTATTAGTGCCTAAAACATTAGAATAAGCACTACTATTATTAGAATTTACAGCCACTGAACATTCAGCTAACCCACCAATATTTTTCGAATCACAGCCTTTTGGGCAATGATGTATAACAATATTTTAGGCAAAACATCTTGATCTATTATATACTAGTAAAACTCCCTTTCTCTCTCACAACAAACATCACACTAACTTAACTACACCTTTCACAATCACTCACATGCTCTCTCTTCTCTCAATTCTTTCTCAATCGCTTCACTCTTCCCTCCCATCAGACGAAAAAAATCAATGACTTTTGACATCACCACTGGAATAAACACATAATCACAAACATTAACATGTCTCTGGGGTGTGGTTAGGTTTGGGGGGATCCTGTTACCAATGAAATCCTGAAATATGGGTCAAAGTACAAACTTTGGACTGAAACGAAAACGAATTGTTAATTGATCTGGCTTAGCAGCAGGTTTTGAAAACACTGTGTCCACTTGGATGCAATTTATTGCCTTAAGGGTGCAAACGTTGTGTCCACCACAAACGATGATTGGTACGAATGTATCATAAATTCCCACATCTAGACTGGGCATAATGACCCTTAAAATCCAAAAGAACTCTGACGTCTCCAATTTTAACCCATTAGAACAGTAAGAGACCAGTGAATTAACAAAAGAGCAATGTAGGTTCAAATTTGGCCAATTTTTATAATGTAATTATAGAATGGAAGGGCCTTATTGCATTATTCTGCAGAATCTATGATAAAGCGAAACTCACTTCAATGCACGCGAGGATCAAGTAAATGATACAACCCGAGAACGTAAATGGGTATTTATATAGAGCTCGAGAAACGTCGAGCACAGACAAATAAAGACAAAAGTACCCGGTCCCCCGACCTGGAGCCTCTCGCTATGTAGGCGTGAGAAATACCACTGGGCCACAGAGGCGTGTTAATGTGGATACCAGTGAACGAGCCTAATGTATTTCAGTCCTTTATTTCAGAGTTTCCAACTGCCGCAATTATATTTTTTGTATACTTATTAGAATGGGAAGGCCCTTATGCATGATTCTAGCAGATCTATGACGAAGGAAACTCAATCAATGCACGCGAGGAAGGATCAAGTAAATGATTACAACCCGAGAAAGTAAATGGTAAATATTCTATAGAAGCTCGGAGAAACTGGCGAGCACAGAACTAAATAAAGACGAAAAATACACGGTCCCGAACCCGAGCCTCTCGCTTTCTAGGCATGAGTAATACCACTGGGCCACAGAGGACTGGGTTAATGTGGATACCAGGAAACGAGCCCTAAGTTATTTCAGTCTTTATTTCAGAGTGTTCAATGCGGCTGAATTATTTTTTTGTAATTATAATGAAGGCCCTTATATGCCTGATTCTGGCAGAATCTATGACGAAGCCGAAACCATTCAATGCACGCGTGTATCAAGTAATGAATACAAAACCCGAGAAAGTAAATTGGTAAATATTATAGAAGCTCGAGAAACTGGCGACACAGAACGAAATAGACGAAAAATACCGGTTGCAGACCGGGAGCGAGAGGCTCGGGTTCGGGAGACCGTTCTTTTTTCGTCTTTAATTTAGTTCTGTGCTCGCCATTTTCTCCGAGCTTCGATATAAAATTTAATATGTGCTATTTTCATAAATTTGTTAGATCTGTATTTATTAGTAACTGAAAAATTTATTTTTTGAGTGAAAATGATACGATTGTGCTAGAAGTCGTTTAGTGTGTTTTTTTTTTTTTGTGGCCTTG
This sequence comes from Ophioderma brevispina, assembly GCA_023653785.1. Lineage (NCBI taxonomy): Eukaryota > Metazoa > Echinodermata > Ophiuroidea > Amphilepidida > Ophiodermatidae > Ophioderma > Ophioderma brevispina. Next base: position 10,684 of record JAMKCH010049089.1, on the reverse strand, counting down.
GTGATCTTTCTGTCTATAAATTTTCCTTGACAGGAACGGGACATAGACATTTCACATAGACTCAATACTTACAGAACGTTGGTAGGTTTGCATCATTTCGTACCAAATACAGAAAATATTCTAGTTGGCATTCTACAACCCCACCATATAAAATGAGTATTGAAACACTTTATCCAGATATTTTGGGCACTTAAACTCTTAGTAGATTTTTCAACCTTGTTATGTTGCCAAAAAAACGTCTTAAAAACAAAAACAAACAGTAATTTTGATTCGCCATATTTCAATATAAAACATAAGTTGACTTTCATATTTGATCCAACTCCTGAAATTAAAAGTGTCAAATTTTTGGTGACCAAAGATAATTATTTCTCACTTAGTCCTTTCAGGTAGGTATTTATGGAGCTTTACATCAATGCAAAAATCAGAATTTTTAAGACACCTGATATGTCAATGCTCTTGTTCCACACACATGGATGCCAGTGGCATATTCATTTGGGAAGAAAAGTGCGAATTCGGTCTAAAATTAATCCAAAAACGGCTGAACATAGATAAAAGTGCGGAATTGTGACTACAAGGGAAGGATTCCTTCATTTCAGGAAACTTGGCATCCCTGCCACATAAGCAGATACCGGGAGACAAAGTTCAATTCTGGGAGTCTCCCGTACAATCCGGGAGAGTTGCAGCTCTGCAACAGTTATCCTTGATTAAGGGTTATATTATATAGGTTATTATTAGGTTATATTGGTTTGTGTAACATGATTTTTTATTGAAATAAAGTTGAAGTTGAAGTTAGGTTCTCTTTTCTCCTCTTCTCCATCCCCTTTCTAACCTCTGTTCCTTTCTCTTCTCGTATCTCTTCTCCTTTTTTCTTTCTTTTTTTAGAAATTCTTTTCTCTTCTTCTCTTTTCCCCTCTTTTGCTCTCTTCTTCTCTTTCCCTTCTTTCTTCCATCTTTCCCTCTATTTCTTTGTGCTTTCCTTCTCCTTTTTTTACCTTCGTCCATTTTTGCTCCCTACGCAATTTTTTTGTGTCCAGGGGTAGCGCCCCCACTGGTTATAATAGTGCCATATAAAATCATATCACCATCATCAACTGATTCCTTAAACTACCTTACCTTAAGAGAAGATACGTGGATAAAGAAGATTCTCTTCTGGGTAGGCAAAGCTCAGCATAGCTGTCCCATTATTGAGGTAATGCATTGTTCAATTCTGTAAAGTTAACATAAATTTGAGATATTATTCCTTTAGTTTTGTGCTCGGGGATAGAGGGAAGGGATAAGGATAGGGATCCGACAGGGGAACTAACACAAACTAGTGCACCAACAGACACACATTTTACACAGGACACTGTCTTTCTCTCTCTCTCTCTCTCTCCCCTTAACATGCCCACAACAACATGATTCCACACTACTAAAAAATCTGGTCTGTCACCCTCTGCTAATTGTGTTTAAAAAAAAAGATAAAAAAAGTGACACCTTACGTTAAAAGTAAAAAAATATTAAAACTGCATCTTTTGGGGTCATTTTTGTGCTGGAATAATTTCTAAAAGATAGAAACTAAAAAGCTATTGAGATCAAAAGTCTGTGAGGCTTTCTGCAGAGTAATTACAGTGCTTATTTGTACCCCTTCACCACAGGACTCTTTGGACTAGAAACTCGTAGTTGATAGAGCTCACAACTCATCGTAGTCTTCGCACTCCAGTAGCTCAAATTTCTGTGGTCACCATAGTATTTTTCCTGAGTGAATGGCATGCAGATGGTGTAGAGTTCTAAGAAATATGGGCTGTTTTGCTAGGAACGTGAGTCATTGTTAGCGAAAATTGGAATTTTGATTCAGGACAATTTTGTACATAAACGAATGGCCATGTATTTGGTGTGCAACCACATAACCTGCACCACACTGTAAATTTACACTAATTCACAAATACACGACTATACCATGTTTCTGAGGAGGCCCCAGTATTGTTACATTTTCTGTTTTGAGGTATCAAGTCTGTACTCACCATAGTGACTGATCACTCTTGACACATCTCATGGTGACACCAGATCTGTGAATGCTTTGCCTCGAGATTTCCACTTGGGCCTACTGATGGCCATTGGCTGATAAAAAACAGCAACAGGGTGCATTTGTAATAGCAGAAGATGCATTTCTAATAAAGGTAAGTCTGCTAGGAAGTTCAATTAAGGTTCTAGGCATGCAAACTTACGCCCATGACACAAACGAAGGCCTCCTAGCTGTGGGATACCTAAGGAATTTATATTGTTTGTGGTATGACGTTGAACAGTAGTGGTAATAAATTTCATTTAACCAGCAAATGAAATGTCACTGTATATTTAATAACTAGGTTTAGACTCGCAGACAGTTTTGCTGCTCCATGCAGGTGATTGTTTATTGATCTAGATGGGTTTTAACATTAAAGCAATAGTAGCACATTTTTTTTGAAGAGCGCCCCCAATTTTTCAAAAATTTGGAGATTTTTACCACAGTTGAATTGGTTAAGCTGGTGTAAATATACCTGTGACATGGGTTAAGCTCGAAAATGTATAGTGTGTCACAAACGAAGGAATTGTGCTAATAGAATAATATTATCGGGATCCCGATAATTAACTCAACGGCTGCTGGAAAACGTCCTTCCAATGTTAAATAGCCAGGAAATAGCGCCTGTACGTGTCTACGCTCTTATTAGTGGTTGTAATCGTTCAGGCAAGTCAAAGTTTGAGGTTATTTTCGCGACGGTGGCAATATTTCATCATGACGGACCATAAACGTAGCATTTCCATCTCTGCCGTTAAGTCCCAACCTGGGATCCCAAGGCTAATTACAAAATCACTAATGTTGTATAAATACGCATTTTTAGCATTCTCGTTCGCAGGTATAGTTTCCTAGACAACTGTGCAAAATATCAAAATTTGAAAATTGGGGGAAACTCCCCTTCAAAAATGTGCTAATATTGCTTTAAACAATTACATCCCAACTTCTTCGCTTCCCATGGGAGGACATTATGTTAGTTACAATCTCCTTTTGTGTGAGAAGCATCAGTCCAGTGGGAAGAAAGAGGGGGTTTGGACAGGCTGGTTCTGGTGTTTTTTCCCTTGAAAGGGATTAGGTACAAACACATCTTTTGTATAAAATGGCCTGTGTATGTAAGAGAAAAATTTACACGGCTGAATGCAGCCCTAAAAAGGCTAGTTTCATTGATCCATTAGCTCGTCTCCCTGTTACCTAAAAAAACAGTTGAGATCTCATATTGCCTGAATCAATGGCCTACTATTATAGTATCTGTCCCTAATATAACACACAGATTTAATCTTATTTGAAGAAAAATCAGAATTTTGAATTTTGCCTGTAAAACAGGCAGAAATTACAAATAGCGGAGCGGCCGAGTCATGAAAGGCTCAGTTTTCGAGTTACCCTCCCCACCGTTACAAAAAAAACACACCACCTTTATTGAAGGATAATATATAAGATTTAGGAAAATGATGGTTGTGGTTGAAAATATTTGGTGGCAGGGAATTTCCTTGATGGCCGAAAAGAAAGAAATGAAATAATATAAAAAAAACTACATTAAAAATTATATTTTTAATTTTTTTTTTAAGGTAAAAAAAATTACAATTCTATTTTATGGTATCATTTTTGTTATTGATATAGGTTTTATACATTGCATAAAGGTTCAGGTAATACTCTTTTTGTGGTGACATGTGATAAAAAAGGATGCTTTTTTTAGGAAAAAAAGCGGATTGGGGGCCTTTCCTAAAATTATATAACCACCTTTTATATATGTATAAAAAAGACAATCTAGAACTTATAAATGTCAGAGAGTGTAGTATTGCCATGATGATTAAAAATTTGTTTTGCTAAGAATATTAATAAATCTGACATTGTAAGTGTAGCTCAAAAAAACGTGTTTTTTTTTGACCCAAAAAAACACCCCTGCCACCAAAGTTTTTTTAAATAAATTGGATCATTCTTTTTGAAAATATTTATTACGATCTTTCGGAAATAGAAGGGTTCGTTTTGTTTGTTCGAGGGGAGGGTTGTCGGACAATTTTGCAACCTCCAAACCGACCATCCACTAAAACACAGTAGGACTATGAGCACTGTGACATAAACAGAGCTATCTTAGGATCAACTCTCAACACAAACCAAAAACGATTTCACTGACATTTTGAAATGTTAATAAAAGGTAAAGAATGCATATGATGCAATGAAGCAATTCATTAAAGAAATTTCAATTCCTATAGAACTACTCTCTTCTGTTTCTTATCTTCACCATTATTTGACAATTTTTTTCTCTTCTAAATTGTTTGCTGCTAACATTACAAAGTTCCTCCTGGGCATTATCAGCATGCGGATGATCCTCTCTATACCATTTACAATGAAGTAGCCACCCATCTCTTCTGTATTCTCCGTATGGGCTATCAGTTCTGATGGTGACAGGTTGTGTAAGTACATTTATCACCACTGGTGGGTACGGAGAGGTCTAATTTGACAATAATTGTTAGCGTGCCTCACCAAATTCAGGTTCGGTTCCAAAAACTTGGATTCACTGAATGTTTGCAATGTTGTGAATTTTCTTTTGATACAAGTGCTCATAAAATACATAAATTCCTGTTAATTTACAAGCAAAAACAGAGAGAGCACAGCAATTTACTTTCCCAGCGACTGATTTACAAGCAGTTAGTTAGGGTCATGTTTACCCTCTATCAAAAAATATGCTTATTGTCCTGGAAGATTCTGTTAAGGACATCTATCACATACTACACAACCAGCGTCTTCATGGGAGTACCTGAGAAGTAGCTGGTAAGTAGCCAAGGAGTACCCACCTGCATGCGGTTACACACACCGATCCGCTAAAGTGGGGTATGGTATCTCCACCTAGGTACAACACGCAGTAGCCTAACCACTAGTCACCCCATGCGGGAGTACCTGCATAGTTACTCCCATGCAAATGAGTTGAGCTCTGTGTATTATTGTATAATTTTATCCATTATTAACCTTTGGTCACATAGGTTATATAGGTTTTTTACACAAATGTTCATATATAGCGTTGTTTCTTTGGTGAGGCTCAACTCCAATATAGATGTACTAAGCTTTGAAAAATGTCAGAAAAAGTCGTAAACAACAATGGAAATGTTTGGCGCATTCTATGGGTCCAAAGTGTCTGCCTACTAGAAAGACGGTAGGGGAGTAACTGTTGAGGTACTCCCGTGGACATGTGGAGTAGCTGCAGGGGTACTCCATTACTGGTGGCTACTATGGGTACCTGTCAGTAACCTAGCAGGCAACTGTTAGAGTAACATAAGGATGGGTAATGCCCTAAGTAAACATAGCTTGCTATTCATCCAGTGGCTTGTGTACTTCGAAAGTAAGTAGTTGGTGAGGTACCTGCATCAATAATGTATCAAGGGGGGGGTACCTTCGAGTAGGGAAAAGTAGAGCTAAAGAGTACTCAGGGAGTAGCCTATAGCTTGGGTACATCCGTTGAGTAGAATCGTGCTGTGTGATTTACCATTATTATTTTACACTGAAATGTATATGTGTCTCATTCCCTTGGCCATCATGAGTTTGTATCATAAACTGAAACAGGATACTTGGAAGTGTTGTCCCTGTCCTTGGTTTAACTTTGCTCTACAACCCGGATTTGTTTGATTGACATCGGTACTACCCCAGGGTGTGTGAATCAATCCCATGATGCATAAAGGGTTCAGGTAATACTCGTTGTGGTGACATGTGATAAAAAGGATGCTTTTTTTTAGGAAAAAAGGTGATTTGGGGGCTAAAATTCTAGACCCTTTATATATTGTATAAAACAGAAATCTATAATATAAATGTCAGAGATTGATAGTATTGCATGATGATTAAAATTTGTTTTGCTAAGAAATTAATAAATCTTGATATTCGTAAGTTTTTAGCTCAAAAACGTGATTTTTTGACCCAAAAAACACCCCTGCCACCAAAGTTTTTGACCACAACCATCATTTTTTAAAATTATTTATTACTATCTTTCGAATAGAAGTGGTTGCGTTTTGTTGTACCGAGGGGAGGGGTTGTCGACAATTTTGCAGTCCAAACCGCTCCACTAAACACAGTAGACTATGGAGCACTGTGACATAAACATAGCTATCTATAGATCACTCAAACACACACCAAAAACGATATCACTGACATTGTGTAATTTTAATAAAAGGTAAAGTAATGCATATGACTGCGCAATGAAGCAATTCATAAAGAATTTCAATTCTCTATAAACTACTCTTTCTTCTGTTCTATCTTAACCATTATTTGACAATTTTTTTCTTCTTCTAAATTTGTTGCTGATACATACAAAGTTCCTCCTGGGCATTATCAGCATGCGGATGATCCTCTCTATACCATTTACAATGAAGTAGCCACCCATCTCTTCTGTATCTTCCTTATGGGCTATCAGTTCTGATGGTGACAGGTTGTGTAAGTTACATTTATCACACTGGTGGGATTAAGAGAGGTAATTTGAAATAATATGTTAGGTGCACTCCACAAATTCAGGTTCGTTCCAAAAACTTTGTTCACTGAATGTTGCAATGTTGAATTTTCTTTTGATTACATATGTGCATCATAAAATACATAAATCCCTGTTAATTTACAAGCAAAAACAGAGCACAGCAATTTACTTTCCCAGCGACTGATTTACAAGCAGTTAGGGTCATGTTGTAGCCTTATCAAAAAATATGCTATTGTCCTGGAAGATTCTGTTAAGACATCTATCACATACTACACAACCAATTTCTTCATGGGAGTACCTGTGAAGTAGCTGTTAAGTAGCCATGGAGTACCCACCTGCATGGCTACCAGATCGCGGGCCGCAAAAGTGGGGGTAACCTTCCACCTAGGTACACACGCAGTAGCCTAACCCCTAGTCACCCCATGCGGGAGTACCCCTGCATAGGTACCCCATGCAAATGAGCTTGAGCTCTGTGTGATTATTTAGTATGTTATCGCTTACTCTAGTAAACTTTGTGGTCCCATTGTGTTGTTTATATGTTTTTTACACAAATGTCATATATAGGTGTTTTTGTGGGTGATGCTCAACTCCCTCAAATATAGATTTGGACTACTCAGCTTGAAAAGGATCCGAAAGAACGTCGTAACCACAATGGCTGTTTGGCGCCTTCGCTATGGGGCCAACGTGCCGCCTACGAGGACAGCCGGTAGGGGAGTACCTTTGAAGGTACGCCCGGGGGATTGCTGGCAAGGTACTCCACTATGTTTGGCTTACATGGGTCCTGTATCACCTGCAGGGCAACTTAAGAGTACACTACAGGATGGGTACTGCTAAGTCAACATAGCTGCTATTCTCCAGTTCTTGTGTACTTCGAAAGGTCTTATTTTAGGTACTGCCTCAATAATTATCACGGGGTAACCGCTTCGAGTAGAGCTAAGATACACATGGAGTCCCTAAGCTCTGGGTACACCGTGAGTAGGATCTTGCTGTGTAGATTAATCCCTTATTTTTAACACTGACATGTATATGTGGTCTCATTTCCCTTGGCAATCATAGATTTTCTAATCAAAGTAAACAGGAAAACTGGGTGTGTTTTGTCCCTGTCATGGTTTAACTTTGTTGCTCTAACCACCCGGAATTGTTTGATTGAACATGGTACTCCCCCCCAGAGTGTGTTTTGAAACAATCCCATGATGCATAGCATTGTTCCTATACTGTACTGTACTAACACCTTCAAACTTAGGGATAAAGAGTGTTCCAAAGTTTAAGAACTACAAGCAACATTCATCATTCATCACAAAAAAAAATGATCATTAAAATCAGGGTTTTTATGTGTTAAGAATAGATTTTCATGGATGGCAACATGGCCCTATTGATAGGAGTGGGCAAAATAACACTTTTTTCTTTTCTCAATCTGCTCTATTGAAACGATTTATTCTATGATGGCCATTTGGCTGCTGAAAACGATATCATAACAACATTTTCATATAATAATTTGGATGGGTGGTTCCATGGATTTTAAATTTTGCATTCAAGTCAATGGATAATTTTGTCAATTTTGACATAACTTCAAAAAGCAATGTTTCTTTCTCAACCTATTTTGTCAGAATCTCACACACAGATGCTTCTGTAGATTTAATAAATAGTTGCACACACACTAAATATAAAAATATGTGTTGTTTTGAATTGCAACAGGCTTCAATTTACAAAAATGGTATGTAGGGTGCAAAGCAGTAAATAGAATAGCCATTTCATCAAGTAGACTTACCCAGAACATGAAAACACCATGTATCATTGGTTGTGACAGGCTCAATACAAGTATAATTGTATTTTAGTTATAACCAAGGTTTTAACAATGGGAAGCATGCCCGCCAGTGGTGCAATGAACTTTCTATGGTCCTTTTGGGGAAAGTCTAATAACGGCTCAACAATGGTCTATTATATCATGGCTTTTGTTGCACCATAATAAAACATTTCATTAAAAAAAATGAATCCCTTCGCCATTCAGAAAATATTATATTTTTTCCTTTGCCACCTTTTATAAAAACGATGCATTTGTGGTCTGAGTTGCTGACAAAACTAGGTGAGAATAACATGTTTTTTGAAGTAATGTCTAAAATGGCAAAATTCTCCGCCCATTGACCTTTCCATGCACAATTTAAAATGAAATCCATGGAAACCACACCCATCGAAAGTCTATTAGTATGAAATGCTTATCAATGATTTCATTTTTTGCAAAGCCAAAATGGCCAAAGAATCTACTCGTTTGAAAAAATGGTCATATGCCCCCGCCTACTATTTAGGTGAAAGTTCCCAAAACTGGAGCAATGGTGGGATTGACGCAAACTCCCTCCCTCTGTGTACACCCAGAGGGTGTATTGAGTCACTCCCACAATGCACCATTTTTTGGAAATTTCACTTCAATAGGGCCATGTGATCCACAAAATCTTTTTTAAAAAAAACACATAAAAACCCCCCGACTTTATGCTCTTTGTTCGTGCCACTATGAGCAATATACTAGGGTCATAAGTCGACAAACTGTCCTAAAAATGTTTCACACCCAAACCTGAGAAATACAAACCAATTTGGATTCAACCGAAGCCTAGCCATTTAATAATGTGACACTTAAACAAACCCCCCATAAAGTTGAACATTGTTGGAAAGCTTATACTCCAAGGATGTCATTTATGCAGCAAATGAACCCAATAATACAGGGTGTGGGCGAATAGCATCATAGGGTTTATGACCTTGAAAATTTTTCATATCATTTTTTAACCATATTTTGCACCCTGATTTTTTTTAATTTTTGAGGATAAGACCAAAAGACCTATGATTTCTGAATATGGGACTCATACATCAAAACCACCAGTTTCGGGAATTGCATTTCAATATTATTATTTAAATTATTCATGAAACCTAAGAAAATAAAAAGAAATTTAACCCCCATCTTTCCTTCCCTCATAAAATTGTAATCTCCAAACCAGAAACCAAACAACCCATTTACGCATGAGAGGTATCATTTTAAAGCTGAATAATATGGGCTTTTTTGATGCAAACAAAATCTCAACTTGAACTTGAGTGACAACTGGACTGGATCTTTGATTGGACGGGTCAATTAATTACTAGGGCTTTCAATTGAAATAAGTAAGAACTGCTTGCCATCTATCAGGTAAGATATACAGGGTGATCAAAAACATGCTATCGCAAATGCAAAAAAAGTGCATGTGTTAAATATGAAAATTTTGCAGGAGTTTTTCTTGACATTTCAGTGTTTGTAAATCACTTTTCAATGAGTAATGTTAAATTCAATGCTTTCTTGTATTTTTTATATAGTTACCATGTATGCAGATTACAGGGTGGCTCAAAATTTGAATGAAGCTTTTCGGGTACATCAAAATACTTTGACGGTAATCCAAATTTGATTGTCTGTATTAAGGGAATGACAACAATTCAATGTTTAGCAATTTACATGGGAAACATCATTATTTGACTTCAATGTCTTTTGTGTTTTGTTATAGTGGGTAAAAAGTCCTCAACTTCCAATACAGGGTGGTATTGCATTTATACTGGTACACTGTTAAACTACTTAACACACCGTTAAACTACTTAACTAGACATGAATACTTAACAAACTTTTCAACATGTTTTCTTCACAATGACATGGTTTGAAGTTTGGAGGATGTTACTTTTATTTGGGTACACATTATTTTCATGTGTATTATGTTGTTGTTTATATTTATGCTGCTGTTTATTAGTTTTCATTTTCTTAATTACAGTGTTAATTAACATTTATCATAAATTTATCATCACTTATCATAAATCAGTTACAATTCATTTGATTTTAATTATGAGCACCCACTTACATTAAGAACTAATTCGAAAATGGCACTGTGAGACAGAGGAGGAAAAATGCAGCGCTGCAGGACAAAATTGAGGTATTAATTGCACCTAATTAACATATCTAATTAACTACTTTAAATTACTTTTTTCAAGAAATTGAGTATTTTAATGGGAAGAGTGAACCTTTATCTTTAAGTGTGTGTAATTTGACTGCTCTAGCATGTAAACTGTTTAAGTGATAAAGTTTCAAAGTAATTAGTCTAGTGGGTAGAAGGGGTGTTCGTGCACCCCCCTGAAATAAACTTCTAATCAATGTCACTATATCAGCAAAAATCCGTAGAAAACGATTAGCTATGTTAAAAAAA
>JAMKCH010049088.1:0-12040 GCA_023653785.1 Ophioderma brevispina | reverse complement strand
ACTAGTAACCCTCATCCAGGCCCTTCCCCGCAAGTGGAGCCTTGGGGAAGGTACAAAAATGAGCAAAGGATCATGGATGCCAGTGGCGATAGTGATGGGCGTACCGATGCTAGTGTGGGACCGCTAGGCATGGGCGCACCAAAATTTTTAATGTGGCATAAGGGGTGTCTGATGGCTTTTTTGAGCACAAAAAATGCACTAGTTGGATCATTCGTAAGTATACATGTATAAAATAGAACAATCTCACAACTTTGGTGAGTATAATTTTTCCGATTTCGCTAAAATCACAATGAAATTGGTTGATTTTCTGATTTTTGGAAAAAGTTACTATGAAAATGGGCCGATTTTGCTAAGATTACTATAAAAATGGTGCGAAATTTCAAAGCCAATAGTAATGGGTCGAAATTTTGGAACCAACTATATAAATGGGTCATATTTTTGTATAATTTGGTCACTATAAACATGTGTCGATTTTTTTTACCCGGTGGACGCACACCCGTACCCAATTTTGGGTCGAGTACCCCCCCCCCCGGGCAGATGATATTTTTGTTGTCCCTTCCCAGAGATGGCCAGCGCATGATAGTGTTGAAAAAACCCATGCGCGCTTGGCCGGATTCAAACCAGCAACCCCTGCATCACATGTATGACGCTCTTACCAACCAAGCTACCAAGGCAGGGCCGGTAGAGGATCGACAGACACCATCTATAGGTGTTAGGTTCGAAAGGAGTCCTTTGCTTTCCTAGCAGATAGCTGATAGCATCAGAACAGTATATTTACATATGATTTTTATTTGTTTGAAATTTAACTACTTAGTTCTCCAGGTAGGCAAGGATGTATATTTATTAATCCCTCCCCGGAGATGACCAGCGCACGATAGTGTTGAAAAAAAACAAACATGTGCGTTTGGCCGGATTCAAACCGGCGACCCCGCACCACATGCACAACACTCAGAGGAGCCCTGCCGGCCATGCCTTGGTAGATTGTGCTCGTGCATGTGGTGTGGGGGTCGCCGGTTTGAATCCGGCCAAGCGAGCAAAGGGTTTTTTCAACACTGGAGAACTAATTAGTTAAATTTCAATATTTTTGTTGGTCGAGTGATTTTGGTTTGTTCGACCCATTTCACCGATTACTACGATACCACTCATAGCCTATATAGGCACATATTAGTGAAAATATAGCCAAATTTGACTAAATCATGTAGCATATAGTCTATTTTAGCCCATTTAGCCTAAAATTCACATTTTGGTGCCAAACAATCTAAGCAGACGATATTTTTGTCGTTCGAATGAAGTTGGTTTGTTCGACACATTTCATTGATTACTACGATACCACATATAGCTTATATAGGCATATATTAGTGAAAATGTAGCCAAATTTAACCTCTTTTAGCTTAAATTCACATTCTGGCTCAAAAAATCTAAGCAGACGATATTTTTGTTGTTCGAATGATTTCGGTTTGTTCGACCCATTTCGTCGATTACTACGATACCACTCATAGCGGCTTATGATATTTTGCGCAACGAAACGAAACAAAACGAAACAGATTTTTAAGGTGGGAAAAAAATTTAAACACTGGGAAGATGCAAATGTGAATGCAACTAATGTCATGTTGACTCGAAAACTATTTCAGAAGAATCTTACAGTTTATTTGAATTCAAATTGTATAAAGAAAATCTGTTTCGCAAAATATCACCTCCTATACAGGACCTGATATTTTGCGAAACAGATTTCATAAGCACTAAATAACTACATCAACGGTACCCTCGTGCAAACAATCGTTTAAAATGAAAGGTATTTGACGAAGAAGCATTGCACAAGTCAAAACATCAACTATTTCAGTAGAAATCTACCAACAAAATCTGTTTCGCAAAATATCACCTCCTATATAGGACCTGATATTTTGCGAAACAGATTTCATAAGCACTAAATAACTACATCAACTGTACCCTTGTGCAAACAATCGTTTAAAATGAAAGGGATTTGACGAAGAAGAAGCATTGCAAAAGTCAAACTGTCAAAACATCAAATAGTTCAGTAGAAATCTATCAACAAAATCTGTTTCGCAAAATATCACCTCCTATATAGGACCTGATATTTTGCGAAACAGATTTCATAAGCACTAAATAACTACATCAACGGTACCCTCGTGCAAACAATTGTTTAAATGAAAGGTATTTGACGAAGAAGCATTGCACAAGTTAAAACATCAAATATTTCAGTAGAAATCTACCAACAAAATCTGTTTCGCAAAATATCACCACCATAACGCGGAAATACTCCACCGTTGCTTAGGGTTAGGGCACGGGTGTTTTAGCGTAAGGTGATCGGCCGATGGATTCTCTTCTGCGCTCGCACCGCTGGTGGATCTTATGTGCTCTCTCCGCTGGTATACTGAGATCTTATGCGCTCGCTCCGCTGGTGGATCTTATGCGCTCACTCGGAGTTTTTGCACTCGCTGTATTGGAGAGACATCTGCTTGGTTAAAATTTAAAAATACTTAAATTTTGTTTACAATGTAAATAGTTTTTGTTTTAATAAACAGTTTTTGTTCAGGTCAAATGATAATGCGAGGATGTTGTCTTAATTAAAACAACTCATAATAACTTAACCCACCGCTCCGCTGGCGTCTCCTCGGGCACAATTTCAAAATACTTAATTCATTTTTTCAATGTAAATAGCGTTTGTTGTAGTAAGTAATTGGGGTTTTGGTCATAATCGAAAACAAAGAAATAACACAAAAACAAAACAGGAAAAAGGAAAGAAAACAAAAGAACAAAAACTTATGTTTGTTATTTTAAAGCAGTTCTTTCATAATTCATTTCCATCTTCTCTGTTCATTTCTTTGTGAACTCGTAATTTAATTCAAGTTTTTGGGAACAAACAAATCAAAAACATTCAAATAAACAAAAATAAAAAAGGAGGGAAGAGAGACATATAATTCCGCTAAATGATGGGTTTATGACGTCAGCCGACGCCACAGACTTTCACGATTTTTCACCCTCGCGCTTTAGCGCAGCGAGGGTGTTAGTCATGATGGGCGAATCTTGATTTCGTATGTGTGACGACTATCAGGGGCTTCATTTTTTATCGTACGTCGATGAAATTTTGGTAGTGGGTAGGGATGGATATGGGACAAGTCTTCATAGAGCGATATCCCGAAATCGGGGCATGTTTTGGCCGCTCGGAGAGGTTTTCGGGCTGTGGATCTTTTAGAATTGGAGGGAAAGTCAGGTAATATTCCGTGAAATTGAAGGACGACGATGCGCCGTGCATTTAGATTACGACCCTGCGGAGTGCGTGCAGTTGGCAAAAGAATCTGTTGTGTTCTTATATGGTTCTAGTCAGACATTGATCGAGTCACGCTCTTTTGTGGGTATGCCTATTCATATGATGTGTTTTGTTAAGCTCGTCTATTCAAGGGTGTTATCACCAGAAAATATAACGTTGACAGATCGTCCCTGCAAGTTACGGCCGTCCAGTATTCCCAAGGTTGGGAGTATGGTCACAGCACTCCGACGAGTACTGCATTATGATCGGGAGCCCTCGAGCGTTGCGAACATCAAACATTTTCCACGGTGCTACAGCACTAGGCTAGCTAATTTAATATGCAACGATATTCGTTTCCGCGCAACCGACCAGTATCGTATAGTCATGCACCAATTTCTGCTTGTATATTACAACACGTGATCTGTTTATTTTGTCCTTGGCCCCGGTTCCACCAATCATGTGGAGAGTCGATTAAAAAAAATTAGGCCCTTGTTGATAAAAAACCATTCCTTGGCCGAAATGGCCGGCCTGAGGCTCATCTTGTATTTCCGAATAAAGGAAGGAGTCCTTACAGCTGTCGGATGTACGGTGGCGGGGGGGTGAACGTTCAAGTTTCAACCAACGTTGAAATGGAATATACTCAGGTACCAGAGTTTACGTTAGCTGAAATTAGAATTCTTTTTCGAAACAACATATGGGCAGTTTTGATTAGGACGAAAACAATGATTCTTAGCACAATCGGTTTGGTGGGGGCGTTCACATGCGCGGATACCGTTTGTTATGCACGGAGCTGAGGGTTGTCATTGGAACACAGTCAACATTGCACGAGTGCATACACCACATTGCTACAGTACAGTGAGTCCCGCAGTGAGTGTGGTTTCGCTATTCGTTATTATAATGGCATGTTGCAAAAATACACGGGGAGTGGCATAATGATGCCCGGGGCGAGATGATGGGCCCGCTTCAACCTGTACTCTACAGATTGGACTGATCATTGGTTTGTAAATTAGTAAATCATAGTATGTTTTCAGTAAACACCCTCCTAGACTTATTGTCCATGTTTATTGATGTTGGTCACTAATGAAACTTTTTTTTGGTCGTCTGCAAGAATTGCAGAAGGCACATACGGCGATTCTTTAGTCGTTGCGGTGTATCTGTGGGGGTTTTTTTTTTTGTGTGTTGTGTGGTGGTGGTACCCCGATTTCTTTGCTCCTTCACAAGTGGTGGCGACTTGATTTTTTTGTTTTGGTCCTTTATCATTTTACAGGCTACGCCCTGTTCGACTATATAAGGCTGCAGACAAAAAATATAATTTGTTTCCGGTTGCAGCGACCACGGACCGACCGTGACCTCAGTAAAATTTTTGTCAACGTTTTTCATGATGACAAACCATATTAAAACCAACTAGTATTATCAAGTTTTTATTTAGGAGAACAAATTTTAAACATTTTGTTTTCAAGAATCATAGTGCCTCCTGTATCTTGTACATGGTAAAAATAGCCAGTTAAAACTCTATTGGCTCATGTCACAGCTGCCAAAAGTTAAGTGCGACTCTAAATTATTTTGATATTATTTTAAAGTCATTGGACAGTTGGTGGAGGGACGCTTATGATTGGTTGAAATAGGTTAGGGATGTTTCATTTCTTGGAGGGGGGACGCCGGTTTCGTGAGTTTTGGTCGTTTGTATTATAGTTCCTGGTTGCTAAATTGATTATGCACCTGTGGTCAGGTGGAGAATTAGGTGGTGTATAGTGTCAGGAATTAGATGTTGGGTGGCAGGTAGGTATAAGTGTCTGGGGTTTGGTACCAGGTTTAGGGTGATCGATGTGGGTGTCAGATGAAGGGTGTAAGGTTCAGGTGTTGAGTGTGATGGTCAGATCTGGGGTGTAATGGTTGGACAGATTTGGGTGTGGATTCAGAGCTGTTTTGTAAGGTGTGGATGTCATGGTTGGGAGGTGTAAGGTGTTTTTTTGGGGGTGTCAAATGTTGGGTTTCAGTTGTTCCAGGTGTCGGCGGACTGTTGAGATTTTGGGTGGCTGGTGTCGTTATGCATAGATGTTTTGAGTGTCAAAATGTGGAGTATCAGGTGTGGATGTCAAAATTGTTGGAGGTGTTATGTTGAGTGGAAAAGGGGTATGTTGGGGGTCAGGTTGATGGTGTCAGTGGGTGGTCGGTGGATGGGTGTTATGTGACGGGTGTGATGTGGGTTGTCAGGTGCTGGGTGTCCTGTTAGGTGTCACAGTGGATGGGTGTCTGTGGGTGTCAGGTGACAGTGTCAGGTTTGGTGGTTTGTTAAGGGAAAAAGGAGAAGCATCGTTCCCGCCCCTTTTAGACCTGGTCCGAGCATCATCACGTCACAACGCCTACTGAAAGCATTCCTTATTCTTTTTCTCTTCCCTCATGATGCTGTACCAACTTACCCCACTCTCCCTCCCGCGCCCCCCGCCTCTGCTGTCTTTCACCTCCCTCCTCACTCCCTCTATCTCTACTTCAACTTATTTCCCGGTTCCAAATCTCAACTATAATCCCTAACATTACCGGATAAGGTTGACGGATTCATGTTGAGTGTCCCATGCTGGGTGTCAGCTTTATGGTGTTCAGTTGGGATCGTAGGTGTTGTTGGTGTAAGTGATGGTGTAATGTGATGGGTGTCAGGGTGTTATGTTGTGTGTTAGGTGATGGGTGTACATGTGATGGGTGTGCATGTGATGGGTGTCATGTTGAGGTAGGTGACGGGATGTCATGTTAGTATGTCAGGTTGATGCGCTTGTCAGGTTTGACGGTTTGGTTAAGGTTGGGTTGTCACCGGTGGACGACGTTTCATGTTGGGTGTCTTATGATGGGTGTCACGTTGGGTTTGTTTTTTGGGGGGGGTTTTTCAGGTGGAAAATATGGTGTCATATTGGGTGTCTGTTCAAGGATGGTGTAATGTTGAGTGTCAGGGTCAATGTTGGGTGTTAGCAGTTAGATTCAGAATGTTTTTGAGTGGATTCTGGTGTCAGGTTTTAGGTGGATAAGTTTATGGAGCCAGTTGTCTGGTGCCAGGACTCATGTCTGGTTTTGATGTTGTCCGAGTGTCAGGTTATGTGGTTCCTAGTTTCTGGTGTACATTATTTACATTCATTAAAATTAAATGTGTAAGTTAAGAAAGGGACCACCAAAATCCTGAAATACAAAATGATATGATAAAATTGGGATGTTTTTTTTTCTCGCAATACTCCCAATTCATTGGTCTCCCTATGAGCAGTGACGAGCAAATTTTTTTTTAAAACTCATCGGGAGACCACTTGGAGATTTATGCTCACATCCATGCAATTTTATTTACCAATTTTAATGACCTCACGGATGATGTAAAAACCAAGAAACCAACCACCTCCGTTTTCCAAATGAGAGGCAAGCAACCGTGTGGCCTTAGTTGTGATTCATCACAAACTGAATGTTAATGGCTTACTGATTTTGCGAATGATGAAATGAAAGAAAAGCCCAATAGATAGACGCTTTTATTCCGTCATGCATGCACAACGTGCCAACGGAATAATAAAGCGTGTAATCCTATGGGGGGTCGTTTCGTTTTGTTCGTTTCGCAAAATACAGTAAGCCCAGGGCAAATCTATTCTTTGGTGCGTAGATGATTTTATGCCTGGGATTTCTGGCTTTTTTCGGGCAAACAATCTTCAAATTGGTTTATGTAGAATAGGCCCTAATGAGGCGTGCAAAAAAATAGAATATGCTTCTGATTCCCTACATCGGTTTTACATCGGTATTAACACTTAAGTGCCCTAGGGGAAAAAACAGAGTTTTTGCATTAATTTCTTTACCAAACAGAGTTATCATGTCATTTTTGCCCCTCCTAAGCTTCCGCCGCACCGTGCTAGAAATGTAAGCGAGGGGGGTTACATGCATCGTTGATTCTCTCGTTTTTACGGCCAAAGCGTTATGATGTTCAACTGAACCATCAGTAAGAAAAGCGTGTTGAAATGTATAACGTCGGGAGAAATCTGCAAAAGATTAAGAATGAACTCAGCAAGGACCAAGCCACGCCACACGCATGCACGCACACAACACACACACACCACCACCCCACAACCGAAAAAACAGGCGGGACAGGGAACACGCATTATTTTCGGTTTCGGTAAGCCAATCCAATTGGCAACTTACTAATTGAAAAAATGATATGAAAATTTTATATAGATAGTAGGCCTATGTAAACATAGACCCATTTGATACACCGACACCAGAGAAGACTGACACATATTATGTATACTGTTAGTTTTATTTTTTTTTTAAGGAAAATGCGGATCTGTGTAAAGCCAAGAGGAGATTCTTCTCTGGATAAGCATTGCTGCCACTTGAATTGTTTTATCCGTGTACGGTAAAGACGCCAACATTTTAATTTGGCCTGGTATCTGGAATTACCTATCTTATTCAACCAATCAGAAAGGCTCCAACTGTCGGCATGGACTTTGCTACCACAAAACCGTACTTTGCACTATTTCAGCGTGTTTATGGTCGCGCCAGTGCGGAAAAATGAAAGTAGAAGGTATATAGGAAAATGAAAGTAGAAAGTATATAGGAGGGGATATTTTGCGAAACAGATTTTGTTGGTAGATGTCTACTGAAATATTTGATGTTTTGACTTGTGCAATGCTTCTTCTTCGTCAAATACCTTTCATTTAAACGGTTGTTTGCACGAGGGTACCGTTGATGTAGTTATTTAGTGCTTATGAAATCTGTTTCGCAAAATATCAGGTCCTATATAGGAGGTGATATTTTGCGAAACAGATTTTGTTGGTAGATTTCTACTAAACTATTTGATGTTTTGACAGTTTGACTTTTGCAATGCTTCTTCTTCGTCAAATCCCTTTCATTTAAACGATTGTTTGCACGAGGGTACAGTTGATGTAGTTATTTAGTGCTTATGAAATCTGTTTTGCAAAATATCAGGTCCTATATAGGAGGTGATATTTTGCGAAACAGATTTTCTTTATACAATTTGAATTCAAATAAACTGTAAGATTCTTCTGAAATAGTTTTCGAGTCAACATGACATTAGTTGCAATCACATTTGCATCTTCCCAGTGTTTAATTTTTTTCCCAAAAATTACCCCTCTTCCCACCTTAAAATTCTGTTTCGTTTCGTTTCGCAAAATATCATAAGCCCTCATAGCTTATACAGGCATATATATATCAGTGAAAATATAACCAAATTTGACTGAATTTGGTTAGCATTCCAGGCTATTTTATCATTTAGACTAAATTCTCCCATTTTGGTGTCCAAAGTCTATGCAGACGACATGTTTTATTGTTTAAGTTACTGCAGTTCATTCCCATTATCCCACTGAATAATACGAGACAACTCATGGCTAATTTTATAGGCATATAGTAGTAAAATTATAGCCACTTTAGACTCAATTTGCAACATGACTGGCTATTTTAACTAATTTAGACTTAATTCAAACACATTTTGGTGCCAAATGTCTACGCAGACACCGTTGTTGTATATATGTATGTCAAAGAGGTAAAGATTACAGGTTATAAAATGGCCCTTCCTAAGTAGGAACACAGTATTCACCACATATATCGAAATATTGCTAAACGGTTCACTCGCACTATCGGCGCATTAATAGTGAATTAATTGCTTACACGCGGCGGTTTCTCCAATCGATCGATATAGTGCATGACATCAGATTTGTATCCATGGTCATTTTGAATACTGACCTCAGTTTTGAAATTGGGTAATAAAAAATCTGTAACTCAATAGGATCAAACAGCCATGACTTTAGGATGATGGTAATACCTGATAAGGTATAGAGACTAAGTCGGTGAAGCATGTACTTTCATCAAGAACACCACAATTACGAATAAGGCTGGCCAGATTCCGGGGGCCAGATATGTTACTTAAGTGTTAACGTTAGGCTATTATACTAACAAATTGGATATTGTTTATTATCACCCATGCATTGTTCCATGCTCTGAGGATATTAAAGTTTACGATTTTCAATGTTTTTCAGGAATTCCCTAATATTGATATTTGGTCATTTTGGAGGCCAAACTTGAATACGTTATCGGAGAATGGACCTGTAGCTAGTAAATAATTCTGACCTAAAATAAATTATTTCACATCTAAGATAGCTTGGATGTTTCATTTGAAGTATCAGGATGAAAACACCAGCAATTATTTCATTAAACGTTGTTAATTGAACATAACTTACCTTTGGCACTGCAAAATATCATTCCTTATTATCACAGCATTGGAGAAATAGTGCATTCTTATATCAATGCACACAAAACACAACTAAGTTTTTATTTGGCCACCAAAAATGGGCCAACCATGTATTAAGAGATTAGCATAAAGCGGATTTGACATCCCAGCCAATCATGGCATAAGTCCTATCATTGACAGACCATTGTAGAACCAAGTAGAACTGAATATATCAGTTTCCAGTAAGCCGATACTGTACAGTAACTTTGTACCAAGGACACAATATGTTTTGTAACATTGACAACAAAGGCCTAGTCTCCGCATGGGGATAAATTGAATCCATATCAATATCCCTCATCGAAATATGCATGAAGTCTCACTTAATTTGAAATCTACTATAATGATGGAAGTTTTAAAGAGAACTGCAAATTAAACCATTTTGTTTTTTTCCAGATATGATAAGACCAAAGTGCCAGTGGGATGTAATGACGGCCCCAGTCTGCAAGTATTGCAAAAGATTTATTGACAACATCCTTCGCTATAGATCTCATCTTCACCACCATGAGCAGAACATCAAGCCATATTGGTATAAGAATCCTAATCTACCACCAAAAGCAGGATGTTTAAAAAGGGACAGATACACAAATGGTAGTATACAAGGAAAAACAGCTTACTATATATCAAATCTGAAAAAACAAAATGAGCTTGACCAACAAGATTTGGTGCCATTAAAAACTACATTTGCAGCCTGTTCAATACACTTGTGTAAGAAGAAATATGAAATGACGCATACTGGAGAAAATCCTCATCAATGCAGCCACAAGAAAACCAATAAACTGATAACCTCCAGCAAATTTGGTTGCAAGAAACAGGAGACGACCTATACTAGAGAGAAACCTCACCAATGTAGATACTGTGACAAGTCTTTCAACCAATCTAGACGCATGAAATTGCATGAAAAAATACACACAGGAGAAACACCTCATCAGTGTAAGCACTGTGGAAAAGGTTTTATAACTAAAAGTGAGATGACTCGACATGAAATGACACACACAGGAGAAAGACCTCATAAATGTAGGCACTGCGGTAAAGGTTTCATCTAACAGTGAATGACTCACATGAAATGACACACACAGGAGAAAGACCTCATCAATGTAGGCACTGCGGTAAAGGTTTCATCACTAAGCAATCAAAGACACACCATGAAACCATACACACAGGAGAAAAACTGCATCCGTGTGGATACTGTAGTAAAGATTTCACTACTAAAAGGCATAAGACTATACATGAAATGACACACACAGGAGAGAGACCTCATCAATGTAGATATTGTGGTAAAGGTTCATTACTAAGCAGGAGAAGGCAAATCATGAAACCATACACACAGGAGAAAAACCACATCAGTGTGGGTACTGTGGTAAAGGTTTCACTACTAAAAGGTGTAAGACTATACATGAAATGACACACACAGGAGAAAGACCTCATCAGTGTAGGCACTGTGGTAAAGGTTTCACTACTAAGAAGTCAAAGACATACCATGAAATGACACACACAGGAGAAAGACCATATCAATGTAAACATTGTGGTAGAAATTTCATCAGTAAGGCAAACAAAACACAACATGAAATGACACACACTGGAGAAAAATGTTTTTGCTGTAAGCACTGTAGTAAACTGTTCAGTTCCAAACAAAACAAGATAAAACATGAAATGTTACACACAGGAGAAAAGCCTTATCAATGTAAATACTGCACTAAGTCTTTCAGCCTTTCTGTGAGCAAAAAACAACATGAAATGACACACACAGGAGAAAAAACCTCATCAATGTAAACACTGTGGTCAAAGTTTCACCAGAAAATATCAAAAGGAATATCATGAAATGAAACATGCAGGAAGAAAAAAACATCAGTGTAAATACTGCAGTATTAGCTTTATTACTAAGATGCAAAAGGCCCGACATGAAATAACACACACAGGAGAAAAAGAACCTCACCAATGTAAGCACTGCAGTAAAGGTTTCATGACTAGGCATGGTAAATATGTCCATGAAAAAAAGACACACAGGAGAAAAAACCTCAACATTAAATGGAGAATTCACAGCAAAAAATGCCACACATTGTTGAACAACTGAAAAAAGACATGAGGGGGAAGGAAGACTTAGGAAAGTATGATTTTCTACCCATGATAGAGCACAGCCCTGACCTCTTTGTACATAGCAAGATTCCTACTCGCGGTGTAACCCAGAGCTTAAGCTATTCTATGTGTACTCTTAGTTCTGCTAAGCATAACTCCACATTATGTCTTTAACATGTTGTCATTAACATATGTGGAGTTATGCAAAAACACAATGGAATACCTTTCCCCTGTTACCTACCTCAACTTTGTCGATCTCAAAATCTCTCTAAATGTACGATATATCCCTGCTTTCACTATCAAACACAACTTGAGATCCTATATAATGTGATGACATATGAGAAAGGTTGTTTCTCCGGAAAACGATGGATTTCTACTGTTTTTAGACAAATTTTGGGGGATTAACTATTTCAAAAGGTAATTTATTATCTAAGGAA